>JAHBCN010013625.1:0-24110 GCA_019359885.1 Listronotus oregonensis
ATAATAAATAAACAAAATAAAGAATAATTCAAACTATTTGAATGATTCAAATCTTTTAAATAATTGAATATGTACATGAAATAATTTCAATAAATTTAACTGTCAAGTTTGATGTAAAAAATAGAAAAAAAAATCTTTTTCGCTCTATATCTTTGCCGTAGTTATGGTCGATTTTTTAATGTATTAATAACTTCTGGATGAAATAATATTTAAAAAAAGTGTTCTACATTGAATTTTAGATACATCTGCCGCTTAGTAAATATCCCATATCAGTTTTCTTTTTTATCATTTTAATATTTTTCCAGGCACCATGTATTTCATAGACACCATGCTAAACAATAAAAAATCAAATAATTTTTCTTGTTGCTGCAGCAACCAAGTACAAACATTTTCTAATGTCACGGAAGCATCAGAAAATTTGGTAAAAAGTTTAAAATAAGTTTCTAAGAATGGAGGAAGAATTGCCAGACGATGTTTGGCCGTAAGTTTGGCCAACTTAGAGCTCCTGCGGGCAAAATCAAAAGAAAAGTACGAGAAACAGTATAATTCATTTGAAACATGGTGTGAAGAAAAAGGCGTTAGAACTTTAAAAGAGGAGACCTATTTTCTCAAATTAAGCAAGGAATTTAGTCCAAATACTTTATGGTCGAAATACTCCATGCTGAAAAGTGTTTTAAAGATCAAGAAAAATGTAGATATCGGCAAGTTTTATAAGTTAGCAGCATTTATTAAGAAACAAAATGTAGGCTTTCGGCCAAAAACGTTAAGGATTTTTTCAAAAGAAGAAATATCTACATTTATTAATGAAGCACCTGATGGACTTGCTGGCTTTTGCAGACGAGAAGAACGCAAAAATGAAAACATCCGACATCGAAGACAAAGGCAACCTAATTGTTGTGAAGATTTCAGACGCAAAAAACGATACCTCACGTACTTTCGTCCTGTCTAAAGAGATTAACGACGGAAAGTATTTGTTCTTATATCGGAAGAATACAGCATTACGGCCACCGACAACACATCAAGGGTTTTTCGTATATTTCAAAAGGGGAATTTGCGCACCACAATTCGTTGGGATCAATACATTTGGGAAGATGCCTTCTGAGATAGCAGCATTTTTAAAGTTGCCGAATCCAGAGCTATATACCGGCCACAGCTTCCGGCGATCTTCTGCAAAGTTACTTGCAAATTCCGGAAAAGGACTCTTAGATATAAAGCGGTTAGGCAGTTGGAAATCAACAACGGTAGCCGAGGGATACTTTAAAGAATCAACAGGCTACAAAAAGGGGTTAAGTAAAAAAAAAATTAAACTGCAACAAGCCAAAAACTTCCAAGAAGTCAGATGAAATGTCCTGTTCCACAGACGCTGTTCAATCAGCTAAAACACAAGATTTCGACTTAATATTGAGCAGCGAACCATCATCAACGTTCCTAAGAAATCATTTGAAATCGGCCATAAACCTTCAACATGCAATTAATTGTACTTTTAACATTAATATTGTTAATAATAATTAATAATAGTTTTTTTGTATAATCAGTTAAAATAAAAATTTAATTATTTACTTTGGATTTTTAATTTTTATTCTTTAATAAAACGCTCGTAGAACAAGAATTTGCAAGTAGAAAAAGTATTGTTCCTAATACTTCCGCACTTCGCGTCGTTCGTCTAACTGCTTTGGAGTGCGGAAAAGTATCGCTTTGCGCACTTATTCGGAAAATAACTATTTTCATTTAGTAACAATTTTATTATGGTCTTGCAATCAACACTTATCCTTTACAAGAAAAAATGTTAATCTTAGTTTAAGATAAATTTTATGCAAAAAAATCAAATGAGAAACAGTTTCTGGCGATAAAGAAGTACGTTTTTTATTTACTATATTTCCTACGGTGAAAAACAATCTCTCACTTTCAACAGAAGTACTTGTGATCGACAATTACATTCTCGTAATAAAAGACAACTGAGAAAAACTTATACATTCTTTCGCCCACTATTAAAGTGGATTTTTCCAATGATCGATTCGTCGCAAAAATAAATATTGATTTATTTCCTGCACGATCGTTTAAGCTAAGCAAAAATTTTGTTGTTGGTGTTCATAATTCCGGGTTGCTTCATAAAATCCTAGAATGAATTTTGATCACTATTGCTAGGCTCACGTGATAATGATCCCAGTTCATTACTCGTTTCATTTTTACGAATATTTCACTCATGTATAAATTTTCCCATAAGACACGTTAAAAATCAAAAAAATTTAGCGGAAATTTTACGTTGCCTAAACAACGTGGTATTTCCACTTACTTACAAACACAGAACCTGTTTGTTTAAGTTGTTAATTAGAAACGTCAAAATCAGTCAAAATGAGTCGATTTGGTCATGTACACGATGAAGAAATAGCTAAAGTAATTAAAAAAAAGATTGTATGCCAAAAAAAAATTATACAAATTCTATTCGTTCTTCGAACTTGTGGAATTATAAATAACAAGCTTTCATGAAAATTATCGGTAATTTTTAAGCACTCGTGGTATTAACCCCGAGAATACCTCACATCCACTGAGCTTAAAATAGTTGAACAATTTGAATATAGTATATTAAAAAATTCTGTATTCGAATTGTTTGAACTATTTGAATGGTTCAAATTATTCGAATAATTTTAATAGTTCGAATTATTCGAACAGTTCAAAATTTGAATTAAATTTAACTACTCTGACCACTAATACCCACTCATAACGATAACAAAAAAATGTTTTTATAAAAGTTTCATAGTTTCTATATCTATTATCTTTTGAGCATAATAAAAGAAACAAAATAATATCAGAAAGTTAAGAAAAATAAATAAGTTAACTCTTTTAAATGGAACACCCTGTATATTTTTATTTAGAATGAAAGGTATGTATATTCATCCTTTTTAAAAATAGAATAAAAATATTTAAATTTTAAATAAAAATTCAGTTGATAGAAAAAACCAACATTTCATTAGAAAACAAATGATGAGGCGGATATTTTTGCATGGATAGGAACTTGGTTATTATTTTACATAAGTATTTGAGGTGAGATCTCTTTCTTTTTTTCTAAATGGGGGGGAATCGCATGATTTTTTTTCATCCTTAAGGAAAAAAAACAATTCTATTCTTTCAAATCAGATCAGTACTTAGATTTAAAAGTTTTTTAAATAAAACAGCATAAATAAAATATTTATTCTTTTACTTTATAAAATTAGTTTTTCCACATCCTTTGTCTCTTTGTTAGAACCGATCATACGTTCATCCGATCCCGTGCACCCAACGCTGCAGCGTCTGAATCCTCTGCAGGTAGTCCCGCAGTACCGCAGTGCCAGTGCAGTGGTACCTGGGGAACGGCTTCTTGGGCTCGAGCTGCGGTGGCACGCGGTGCCGCCGTGCTGCTGCCGACCGAGTACCGGGAGGCGTGGTTTTCCCACGAGCCAAGCGGGCACGTGGGCCGTTTTGACGGTACCGCTTATTAGAGATGGGAAGGTCACTGGTCGATAGTGACCATTTCAGATAATAATCGACAATTATATTTAATTTCATAGGATGTCCTATTATAGGATTGATTTTTTTAATTCAAGGATTCGTAGAGGGGCGCTTTCTTTCAGCCAGACCTTTTATGTTTAGGGGTCCTTCAAGGGCAATAACACAAATTTTGAAAAGTTCCTCAAAAACCTACTCAAAATTGTTCACCACCTCTCCTACTAGTCCGAAAGCTGGTGACAATTTTGAGTAGGTTTTTGAGAATAAAAACTGCAAAAAAGGAATTTTTTTAGTTTTTTGCGTATGACTCAAAAACTATTAAAGATATCGCGATGGTGTCGATGCGACTATTTTAGAGAATTAAAAAACCTACAAAATGGTTTCTTATAGAACTTTCACGGAGCTTTTCTCGCCGAGAAAATCCGAAAAAACCCCAAAAATGGACCTAAAATCATATCTCCTTTCGGTATAAAGATTAAGAAGTAATTTTTCGGAAAATGATAGGTAATAATATGTAGTTTAACTACGCAGAGAATGGTTTCTGTCGGATTTATAGTTATCGATTTAGGACTCATCAAAAATTTAGAGCCTTTTTTTGCAAGGCTCACTGTTTTAACGCCGATCAATATATTTTAATTCCAAAAAAGGCATATGAAAGTAGAGATCAAAATATTTTTCTCCATATTTTGAATTTTTGCTTAGGGGGCGGGAAATTGTTGATAAAAGTCTCTGAAAGTCGTGTAAAACGCGAAAAACGGCGAGCAAAGCAAAGTAGGGTAAATCTGTAATTTACCGTTAAATGATTTTGGAAAGTCATGAATCGAGATTAAACTTTTGCATTTTCTTTAAAAACAGATTAACTACAAACTGTCGGAAAGAAAAAGTAGATCCTACGAAAAGGTTTTTTTAAACCCATTTTTCACCTTTTTATCCCCAAAGCATAAAACTATTCCTAAAAAACGTTTCTTTTGTAGGTTTTTGGGCCACAGATTCGGATATGACATTAGGAATTATACTTAAGGGCTTAGAAGGGCTAAAACAGGCACCCCTAAATCATGCATTTGCTAAAAAAAGTTTTTTCCCATTTTTATTACATATAGGTTTAATGCTAAACAACTTTTTTTAGCGAAATGTATGTTTTAGGAGTGTAGAGAGTAAAAAAAGGGTGAATTCAGCCCTTCTAAGCCCTCAAATGTAATTTCTAATATCATATTAGAATTCAGTGGCCCAAAGGACCTATAATATGTACTAATAGCAAAGATAATACTACTACGAATAGATGGTTCATTTAAATGGGGCGTTTTGAATCAGTTCGGAGATATCAATGCTTCCGTAAATGCGAATAAAATTAAGTCGGTAACCCCTGCTCCAGCGAAACAAACCGTGCAACATTGCCAATGTCTGTCGCTTGTACCTTATTCGGAACACGAAGTAGCGAAAGCGGGCGGCTAAAGGAATTGTGTAATTTCTAGTCGCGTTTCATCACGCCAATAGTAAAGGCCTGCCTGCAACATTATTTAACTTTCGTTCAAGGATAGCGCGAAAATCTCTCGATGGACATCGGCTCGCATTAGCCAAAGTCCATTAGGGGTATCAAAAATATAGCATTGAATGGTTCATCTTATCCGTAGTAGTATTATCTTTGCTAATAGAAATGGGGAAAAAACTTTTTTTAGCGGAATGTATGTTTTAGAGGCGCAGAGGGTAAAAAAGGGTGAATTTAACTCATCTAAGCCCTCGAGTATAATTTCTAATACTATTTTCGGGTATAGTGGCCCAAAAAACTATAACTATTTCCTTCCGACAGCTTGTAGTTGATCTGCCTCATAAAAAATGCAAGGTTTTATTTTGATTCATGACCTTCAAAAATCATTTAACGGTAAATTACAGATTTACTCAGAATAATATGCATTTCTCCTTCGTTGAAACGCTCGCCCACTACCACTACTCTTCTCCGATTGGCTCGTCGTTTTTTGCGTTTCGCACGACTCTCAAAGTCTTTTTTTACCAATTTTCAACCCCTGAGCAAAAAATTCAAAATATGGAGAGAAAGATTTTAATCTCTACTTTTATATGCCGTTTTCAGAATCAAAATATATTGATTCGTCTTAAAACGGTGAGCCTCGCAAAAAAAGCCCTTAAATTTTTGATGAGCCCTAAATCAAAAACTATAAATCCGACAGAAACCATTCTCTGCGTAGTTAAACTACATATGATTAGCCATCATTTTTAAAAAAATTAGTCCTAAATCTTTAAACCGAACGGAGATATTATTATTTTAAATAAAGGTCAGTTTTTGGAGTTTTTTCGAATTTTCTCGGCGGGAAATGCTCGGAAAAGCTCTATAAAAACCATTTAGTAGGTTTTTTTGATTCTCTAAAATAGTTCCATTGACACCATTGCGATATCTCTAATAGTTTTTGAATTACATGCGAAAAACTAAAAAAATACTTTTTTGTTACAGTTTTTATTGTTTAAACAATTACTGTAAACAAATTCGCTGGGGACAAACTTGGGGTTTTCATCTATTAACCATGTTTTAAAAGGTGACACATGTTGTTTCCGGCTAAATTTAGGTGTAAAAATAAGCACATTTTTTGCTCTGTTGGTTGGCATATCTTTAGAAGTTTATTAAAACGCTTGCATTGCAGAAATTGCATTGTATAATGCAATTCCTATATAAAAACTATTTTTGGTAACCATATTATGAGATTGGGGTAAGTTTAAGTCTTTTCTTATTCCGTTAGTTTAATTGTGTATATCGCCCCGTTTCTCTATTTTTTTTTCTATGCAAAAAGTGGCACTCTTATAAATTATCATATTACACGTAAGGATTTTTAAAGATTTAAATAATTTTTGGCTACCGTGTGCAATACTATTTGTATTGCCTAAAACAACCTATAAATAAAAAAAATATATTATTTTTAATTGATAGAATATCGATACTCGTTCACCACTCTACCTCTAATCGCAAGAAACTATACCCCGGAGGAACCCCATGATACTTAAAGCATTCCGTGATTTGTGTTAATACGTATTCAGGCGGTGAAGGCACATAATCGCGATGACCGACGACATTCTTGATGAATTTCATTAAAATAAAATTAAATTACCAGCCGGTTTAATTACCTACACTTTCTAATACCTTCATTATAATGCGTCCGTTTCCAATGACATCATAATTTGTATTATATGGGTGGTCTGTTATTGGTTGGTTGCGTGGAATGCTTATTGTTATTCTGGGAATGCGATCCAAGGCCTAGACTTTTGGAAAAGTAAAAACATTCAAAATTGCCATTATGTAATCGAATCTATTCTGTACGGGGTGTCCGGGAAAATGTGGGAAATCTCACAAAACTTTGTGAAAATAATGCTACTAGTTAAGATTCTTTAAATTACTATCAAAGAAGGTATTGTAAATTACTCATAGCTGCAGCTGTGACACTCATGAGCCTACATTTTTAGGCTATTTATTGATTAGGACTTTGGGCAACGTTTTTTACAAACTTTTAACTTTTAACTAAAAATTAAGAACACTCTATGTAGGACCCACCAGCTAGGGGGGGCCACCGGGCCCCAGGGTTTTCAAAAAATGTATTAGTATTACTATACCCAAAGTCCAAAATTTCTGTCAGTGACTCATTTAATACCGGCCACCCAACCGACGAAGCGGCTGAATAGAAATCTAACACTAGTAAATGATTTTTAAGCCTATGATATACTTTTCCGCACAAATAACAGTGAACCGGCCAAAAGTTTCTTCGCCACGTTGTCATAATTCGCAAGAATAAGTCACCAGCCAGCGATCGCACTTAAAATAGCACGCCATTATATATTGAAATCATTGTTATCGAGAAGACAATAAAAGTGGCAACACACATTTCTTAGTTTACAACTTGAAGAGACTTGAAAATAAGCGTAACGATAGGGTTTTCGTGCTGTTCGATAATTTTATTTAGTTATTATTGATTATGGACAGATTTTGTAAGTTTAAATTTTAATTGCTATACAGGGTATTTTCTAAATATTATAAATTTCTTATAATTGTAGTATATAGATATTGTTTTGTGTCAATTTTATAATAGTTTACCTTATTTAGTGTATATAATTGTATATAAAGATTTAGTGTTTTTAAGTGCTTTTAATTCTGTAAACTATGAATATTAACCAACCTTTAACTAGTTATCCGCCTACAAAAAAAACTCAGTTAACGTTAAAAGAACGAATAATGGTTAAAAATGTTTACCATGGGATTCGGGAACGAAATCCAGAACTCACTTTGGATGCTGCAGAGATATGTGCAACTTTAACAAAAGTTTTTTTGTGTACGGTATTCAGAGTTTTAAAAGGCAAAAAACAATATTAGTAATTATTCGGATACTGGAAAATGCGATTTTTTCGCTATTTTTTGCACACTCTTTGCTTTTCGGTTGTTAGACATGAATCAGAAGCTGTTTTTTTGGCCGCCTCTTATAGTATTTAAAAAAATAATAATTGAATTGTTTAATTCCATTTTACGACATATTCCTTTAAATTCTGTCATTTGCACGAAAACATATTTAAAAAACTCATACTCTTTTAATATTAAAAAAAATCACTTAAAAAGTAAGGAAAAAACCTTAATTTTTAATAAAAAGTAGGTAAAACTTTTACGTCCGAATTCAACTTGAAATTCTAAAAATGTTGACCTGTTACCAAGTTGTAATAGTTTTCTTTATGACATATATGTATATATATATATATATATATATATATATATATATATATATATATATATATATATATATATATATATATATATATATATATAGTATAATCATAGGTATGCGAACCTTGCTTCGCTCGACCCGCAATGTTTGATCAAAAATATTCTCGATATGGAAATACTAAATATGGAACACGAAAGACCCGAAATAGTTCTTGGATTCTACAAGCTGATGATCTCAGGGCTTTCGTGTTCCTTATATAGTGGATATTTTTGATGAAGCAATGCGTGTGAATATCGTATTTAATATTGAAATTGCAAGATCGGTGGTGAATTGGCAAGTCGGTGTAACTTGGATTGTCTATCGTTCTGCTTTTACATCTTTTTTAATTTATGTTAAGACTAAAATTTTATTATTTTTTTCATGTAGCAAAATAAAATCAGAGAAGGTAAAATTAAAGTAAAAAATGTATTTTTTTTGGAAAAACGTTGAAAAATCGCCAAAAAACTCAAATTTGTGTTCTATGACCTCAAAACAGGAGGTGTGCAAAATTAAGCAAAAAAATTACATTTTTCATTCATCCGAATAATACCAAAATAATATAGGCTTGTTACTAATTTAAAGGGTTGATGAAAATGTGAGAAAATAACTTTTGCTTGTAAAAAATATTTTCATGTTTTGACGAAATTATATCATTTATTTTCTAAAATGCATACGCCACTGGAATTGATTCCCCTGACCCCACACAACCCGGGGCACTCTAAAAGCGAGCGATGCGTCATTGACAGAAATTTTGGAATTGAAGTATAGGTACTAATAACTTTACGTTACGCCTAAGTGTTTTTCACTGGACCCTATTTTTTAGTATAACATTAGAAAGGTCTGTCTCACAAGGTGGTCGTAACGAAATGATTCCCTTTTCGCAATTAAACTATTTTTAATTATAGGTTTAAGAAAAATTGAGTTTGGTATAGGCGAATCTAAAGAGTGTCAACTAGATTCGCCTATAACAAACTTAATTTTTCTTAAACCTATAACTAAAAACGAATTAATTAAACATTCATTAAGAAACAACAGCTCACTCGGCTATGTTGACATTCAGGTTGCTACAATTAAACAGACTTACCTGGAGATACTTGATCCATTATTACATATACTTAAATTAATTGTAGAAACCGGAATTGTACCTGAAGAGTTCAATAATTACGCCCATACATAAAGCGGGATGTAAAACTTTTATCAATAACTACCGACCCATTAGCCTCATAAGCCATTTTGCTTAACTCCTTGAGAAATGCTTAAAGGAAAGACTCACCCACACATTATCTTCAAACCAGTATGGCTTTGTTGAGGAGTCTAGTACATCAGACGCAATGCATAAGCATATAACCGAGGTAGTCAACAACTTAAATATGAATTAAAAAAGTTTAGCAGTGTTTTTAGACCTCGCAAAAGCATTTGACACTGTCCTCCATGACAGACTTCTTGCCGTTCTTTATTTCTGTGGCATTAGAGGAACTGCTTATAAATTATTGCAGAGTTATTTGGTTGGTAGATTACAGATGGTCAAACTTAATAATATCTTAAGTAGTAAGCAAACAATAAAAATTGGTGTTCCACAGGGAACAGTCTTGGGACCATTATTGTTCATTACCTACATAAATTTTCTGTTGAAGTTAAACATGGGCTGGATACCTATTTCCTATGCTGATGATACGGTGATTGTTTTGGTTAATCTTGGGATAGTGTTAAACATAATACGATAAATGGAATCAAAATTGTAAAAAAACGGCTTCAATCTTATAAACTTAATTTAAACTTAGCTAAAACCAATTATATAGCATGTTCCCTTACTAGTGCTAACAGACCACCTTTTAACTCGATTACTATTGATAACTATTGTCTTATGGAAGCATCAAGTACAAAATACCTTGGTATTATAATTGATCAGTTTCTTAAATGGCAACCACATATTAATTATCTATCGAGTAAAATACGCAGACTCATTCATAAGTTCTACCTAATGAGGGAATTCTTAAATAGAAAAACTCTAATAACAGTTTATAAGGCATTTGTAGAATCGATAATTAATATGGGATTCTGGTGTGGGGTGGACTTTATAATAGCAACTTGCATAAATTAAATATCATACAAAAATACATCATAAAAATTATATTTAAAAGAAACAAATTATATCCCACTTGTAAGCTCGTTTTCTCAGATTTATGTAATATTAGATCAATATATATGGTAACTGCCTGTTCTTTTAGGCAGAATCATAGAAGCATGCAGGTTGCTGTAGACCACAAATATTCCACTCGGGCTAATGAAAATGGAGATTTGCAACTTCCGCTTAGCCGCAATGATCTTAAATTAGATACATAAATTATATTGGCCCCAAAATTTATAATATGCTTCCAGCCGAGATCAAAAGAATATTGAATAAACATTAGTTTAGGACGGTATGCAAAACGTATATTTGTGATCTACCTAGGTACCTACAATTTGAAATGTTTTTTAATTGATTTCTGGTTTACATTTGCATTTTTCAATGAGAAATTACATCCTGAAATTTGACCGTATATTTTTCGAACACCCTCTATAAGTCATATTCTAAAGATACCTATAGAGAAAATTTTATAGCTGTAACTAAAACTACTCATCTTTAAATTACGAGTTGCTTAAATTGCTCTCTAAAAAAATTAAGTTTTTCCTGTTTTTAATACTAAATATTAAAATATATAATGTTATAAATACCAAATAACAATATTCTAAAATTAAATAAATAACTTAATCTATATTTAAAAATTATAAACTTCATCAAGTCCTAGGTCTTCCTGGATTGTTCCTAGTACCGATGCTGCATTACCCCGTTGCACAGCTAAACCAATTCTTTGGATAATGAAACTTTGAGATTTTTTGCATTGTATATTTATGCAAATTTCATTAATAAAACCCTTAGCCTCATCACCCAAAGGACCAAAAGTTTCAACAGCAAAAGGAATATAGATAAAGCGTTCTTCAAGTTCTTTATATTTTAGATGTTTTTTATTCTCGGCAATACGAGCAGCCGCACCTACAAAATTAGAAGTTTTGTCCAGATAGGATTTTGCAAGTGTATGGCTGCAAGTAGCGTCCCAAAGTAATTGTTTTCCATATTTCCAGGGAATTAAGGTCATTCCATCTACCCGTTTTCCATCGCTTCTGCAAACTCCAAGAGGCTCTAACACAGAAGGATTTTCAGCTAAAATCAGAGCTCTCTTGATAATGTCATTTATCTGACTGTGTCTAGAAGAACGCCCTGCGCTTTTTTGCAGCTTAACCCATGTAGGCCATAAATATCAGCATTTTCGCCGCAAACGCAGGTGTGCTCTCCACACACAGGCAGACCAAGTCTAAGAGCGATGGAAATATGGAATGTTTTGTTATCTAACAAATTTCCCAAGGACGAAGATGGAAGTGCGTTAATCCAAGCATTACTTTCAGGGGCCTGAAGAGCAAGTAGACGTGCCTTATCTTCACTTGTCTGGTACATTTTTGTAATATATTTGTGACGAGCTTGGCAAATTAAAAAGTCAAAATCTTTCTGTTTTTTGGTAATTCTTGTGGTTGATTTTGAAGATTGCAAACAGATAACCAACTTACAAAACAATTGCTGAAATCATTATCTACTGTCGCAAGAATATAGGGAGGTAAAATTTTGGAAAGTAAACCTGACACGTCATTGATTGAACCTAAAAAGGCAGAAATAGACAGGGTGGATGTATCTCTTATTCCAAGACCTCCAAATTTTACTGGAAGAGTGCTTTGTAACCAAGAATTTAATTTAATATCACAATTTGTTATGTCTTGAACCAAACTTTGTAATACATTATCAAAATTACAAAGTAATTCTGGAGATTTCCAACAAGGTGAACATCTTAACAAATAAGACATTCGAGGTATGGCAAAGGAATATTTTAGTAAATTTTTTAAATTTCTTATTTTATCTTTGGTGATGCATGATTTTTGTAGATTGCAGTTTTTGCCCTTTCTCTTAGTTTTGATTGTTGAATGTTACTTTCTTTAAGATATGTTTTTGAATCTAGTTGTGATTGTAGTGAATTATGCACATACAGGTGTTTCTCATCTAGGTGCGTTTTACTTATCTTATTATAATTATATTTTTGCTTACTTGTTTACCTTATTGTTACAAGTACTAGGTATTCAAAAATATTAATGCGTATGTAATGTTTAATGTATAATAAAGATATTATTATAGTTGGATCAGTATTAGAATGAAAATTCGGTGCTTATACTTTTACTGGCGGCAGCCTTTGCTTTTTATAATGTGCCGCTTCCCGCACATGTCTGTAAAAATAGTCCATATAAAAAGCAAAGGCGGCCGCCAGTAAAAATCAAACTTTTTTTTCTCAAAGAGCACCGAATTTTCATTATAATACTGCTGATCCAACTATACCTAATTTTTTAACCATGGCAAGCGTATCGTGTATCTTTAATAATAATAATCCTTGTAAGAGATTAAACGAAAACCCCCGCTGTCCACCCTCTCATCACGCCTTCCCCATCCACCTACAACGCCAACAACAACCCAGCCCACGTGACTTCTTGCATCTCGCATCGGCATTTGACTTTGTAAAAAAGGTCATCCGTTGCTGCCGACTCGACACATTCAACAGGTAGCCGGCCGAGCGCCGCCGAAAATAGCCGATCGAGCCTGGGAACGTGCCGAACTTTTCGTCTCAGCGAGCAGTGCGGTCTCTTTACGTTCCCCCCACCGCTCAACGTCTGGGTAGCTCGTGTCGGATGCTGCGGGAAGGACGGCTTAAGCGGTGTTGTCGAGTTGACAAAAGTATCTGGACAAATTAAAATACACCTTGTAATTTTTTTTAACTGTCTTAGTCCCAACATAAAAAATTATTTTTGAACATTCTCAGAAAAGCCCTGCCAACGAAAGGTTTAATGGGACCTGTACGGATTGTTTACTTAGGATATTTTAAGGGTTTTTTTGCGACTGGAATTTTATGGCTGGTTTTTTGATAGTTTAATTTATGACTAAATATACTATAATTGTTTAGATGTGTGACTTCACTTTTTTGAAATATAAAATCAACGTGATTAAATTCTTTTTGAGTTGTCGAATATTTGTATTCTTAAAGTTCAACAATAATAGAATAATTAAAAAATTAAATTGTCAATTTTTCGATAACTAAAAAAATATTTAAAAAATTCAAAATTTATTATTATTATTATTAATTTTTTTAATTATTTGTCTTTACACGTAGAATATAAAAAAAATTAACGAAAAACAATCCATCTTATTTTTTGAACTAACCAGAACTAGGTAATTGTTTGAAAGTTGTATTTTTCTAATTATTTTTGGTTAGTTCAAAAATAGAGTGGATTTTTTCTCGTTAAATTGTAAATTTTATATTTTTCGTAAAAATGAGAAAAATCAAGATATTTGTACAGGGTGTCGCAGAATATGTGCGCAATCTCTCGAAATCTAATGAAAACCTAAAAATATAATAACAAGTTCCCATAAACTTTGTTCCTATGATCCTTCTCTACGGAGATATAGGTACATAACGGACGCCCCTGGAAATCGTGGTTTTTTAAAATACTGGGCATAATTTAATATATTTTTTTAAATGATGGTTACTAGATAAGTCTTCTTAAAATGAACCCATTAAACTGATTAAACCATATTTGGCTTATTTAGTTTGCCATAGACGGACTATTTATGACACAATAATAGCAATTTTTTTAACACCCTGGTAGATAAGGGCTCAAAAATATTATTTTTCGATAGCTTTAACCTTAAACTAAAAAAAGGTATTTTTAATTGACATCGATAAAATCAACTGTTTACGAGAAATAAAATATCATTGTTGGTAATTTTTTTTATATTATATTTTTAATTGTACGTTAATATTTAGGGAAGCAATTTTGGGTACATTTTAAGAAGAAAACTTTATATGAACGTATCTCCTATACGTCTTAACGTTTGAGATACAGGGTGGCAAAATTTTTAAAAATAAATAATTTATTATTAATATCTGTAACACCACTTTAGATAATTTAATGAAATTTGGCATATATGTACTATGTATCAAGAACCATTTTTTAGTGTACCACATTTTTTTTATTTGCCAAAATAGGCAGGTCAAATTTTGTACGAACGCCACTGGTGGAAATAATAAAAAATGTGGCACACTAAAAAATGCTTCTTTATACATAGTACAGTTATGCCAAATTTCATTAAAATGTCTAAAGTGGTATTACAGATATTAATAATAAATGATTTATTTTTGAAGATTTTACCACCCTGTATCTCAAAAGTTAAGACGTTTAGGACATATGTTCATATGAAGTTTTCTTCCTTCAATGGACCCAAAAATTGCTTCCCTAAATATTGACGTTTTTACATTATACAGGGTGTTTTCACACCCTGTATAATGTAAAAAAATTACCAAACATGATATTTTATTTCTTATAAACAGTTGATTTTATAGATGTCAATCAAGCATACCTTTTTTTTTGGTTTAAGGTTAAAGCTATACAAAAATAATATTGTTGAGCCTTTATTATACAGGATGTTTAATTTTTTTTTTGGCAACGCTTGTCTTTATTTGTGGAAAATTAAACCATTTGGTCAAATATAAAAAAGTCAAATTCTATTCAAAACGATGATATAAACTTTTGTCTAGGCTTGGCAACGTCGCATTTTTACGAAAACAACAGGTCAGTTTTAAACAGATTTACCCGATTGGAATCCACGCGAGCAATTCATTCTGTCGCAAGACCCGATAGGAAGTGGACGTGTTAATCTGCTGATACAAAGTGTTCTAAATTTACGCGCTCATCCGTCAGGAAGTTTAAAATATAAAAGTGCATTCGAGAGCCAAGAATTTTTATTGCAAAAATAAAGGACGATTATTTTTGAACGTTTCTGCAGTTCAACCGTAATTTTTTACTGAGTGTCCGCAAAAACAAGATTTTTTTATTGGTGAATTTAAAAAACAAGTGACTGCCTTTTTTGTGGTATAATACAGACTCTGGAGAATAGGGGGAAGTACCCTATTATTTGGAATTAAAATGGTGACTACGACCCAACCAAATATTTCACCTAGTACCACTAGTGTGCCAGCTAGTGTTTTACAACAAAACCCCTCGGTGACTGTGACTCCTGTAGTTATTAAAAATGATTCCAATGGTATGACTGGACATGTGACTGTGACTATGGAAAGTATGAGTAGTACTGTGGGAAGCGCTGGCGTTAACAGGAGTACTACGCGTGCCAGTGACAATAGGAGGGTAAGAATTTTTCTCGTTGTTTATTTTTATAAAAAGTACATTTGTTTCTCCCAAAAAATTAACGTTTTTTTTTGCAAACTTCAAATTTAAAATGTTGTTTACCACCAGAGCTGTCAAAACTTGAAGTACTTCAAGTAAAATTTTATTTGAAGTACTTCTTTGTACTTCAAGTATTTTACTTCGAGTACTTTTTATTAGGAGGTACTTGTAATTGTATAAAGATATTTGGATTTTTACTTGATTTGACCAAGTAAATTACTTGTATTTATTTAAGTACTTGAAGTATTACGATGTACTTGAAGTAAAAAAAGTACTTCAAGTAAAAAAAGTACTTTAAGTAAAGAAAGTACTTCAAGTAAATGTAAAGTACTTAAAGTAAAACACTATTAGTTTTAGACTATTAACCATTTAACTTGATATTTTTTAAATTACCAAAAATTAGAGATGTTAAAACGCCCATTTTTTCGGAAGCAATCCTTATAAAAAATCCTTTATTTTGATACCTAATTTGTTATATTTAATAATGATTACTAACAGCCATTTTTTATGACAATTTTATTATCGAACGCATTCAGGATACGAAACAGTTTCCAAATCACTCCCGAAAATGTCAAAAACGTAACAGTTCAAGAATATTCTATTGGTGCGATTTGACGTTTGATGGAGCGGTTCCCCAACTATTTCGTATTGTGAATGCGTTCATTATTACCTACATTTGAACAAAACTCCTGTATTTTAATAGGCAACTTAAAACAAATTTCCAGTAATAAAATGGAAACGACATCAAAATTGAAGTTAGGTTGTTCTGATTTGATTTTGTGTTGATGGGAAATTAAAATATTTCCCAAGAATAGGTTTTGGGTGCCAACCTGCTGTAGGCACCCATACGAAAACACTACTTTTGACAGATGTATCGGATGCCAACGGGTGCCAACGCCAACCAGTTGGCAATTACAGGAAAAACCCCATTTTGGGAAAAACCAATATTTCCTATAAAAGTTTAAGGCCCAAGCGTTCACCCGAGTACGGCATTGTAGGCCTGTTGCCATAAATTTACATACGATATTTTACAATATTTCGGACATCGGATGCATAAGATCCCGACTTAAAACGGGACACTTAGCAACCCTACTTGTTCTCCTAACTATAGTTTTTACCGACTGGCCTACTTTCCAATGACGTAGCGCTCAGTCAGAGTTGTTGGAAAACCCCGTTTTGAGGAATAAACCCTCTAACCTCCTTACAAAAAATACTACTCAAGTATGATTTGTTTTACTTGAAGTACTTTTATATTTCTTCAGTACTTTTGTACTTCAAAGTACTTTGGTTTACTTCAAGTACTTTGGTGTTTCTTCAAGTACTTTGGTTTTCTTCAAGTATGGTTTTTTAAATACTTTATGTACTTAGATTTTAATTTTATGCAGGTACATTTTAATGAATACTTGGTACTTGTACTTGAAGTACTATTTAAGAGTACTTTGACAGCTCTGTTTACCACCATGTTCTGCTTGAGGCCAATAGTATTTGAATGATTTTAGTGTGGATTCCACGTCTCACTTTTCAGTTAAATAATTTTGAAAATCCTAGAGTCTTTACTGGGGTTTACTAACCTAAGTTCGCTTCAGAATAGTGATGGAAAATTTGCGGAAATATATATTTAGAAATATTTCCGAATATTTCACTCATGTACCTATAAATTTTCCCATAAGACATGTTAAAAATCAAAAAATTTCAGTGGAAATTTGACGTTGCCTAGATAACGTAGAATTTCCACTTACTTACAAACACAGAACAATCGAACCTGTTTCTTTGTATTGTCAATTAGAAAGTCAACATCAGTCAAAATAAGTCGATTTGGTCATGTACAGGATGAATAAAAAGATAAAGTAATTCAAAAAACGATTTCAGTTATAGTTTTAATTATGTTGCATGAAATAGAAAAGTGTATGACAAAAAAAAGATTGTAGTATAGTATATATATATATATATATATATATATATATATATATATATATATATATATATATATATATATATATATATATAAAACCGCTTATACAGACCAATATTTATACACACGATCAACTTAACCAGACCAAAATCGACGTTACCAGACCACCGGATTGGTCTGGTAACGTTTACGTGTATTTAAAACTTTAAGGGGTTTGGGGGGATGTTAAGTTAAAATTTGGGTTGGGGACTCAAAATTGGTCCAATATGTTTTTTTTATACAGATTTAGTTCAGATTTTTTTATTTAAAAGGTGGCGCCTAGCGCGAAGTCAACATTTAGTATATGAAATTAAAACTTACAGACATATAGGACCGTTTTTTTTAAAACCCCTTAGAATCGGAAACCCCCGTAGCCGTTGCCCCATCGCTTGGTTTGGGGGTTTTTTTTTATTAGTTTTTTTTTTATTTTAGATTTCTACGTATTTATTCAGAACGCTGATATTTCTTTGCATCAATTAATAAGTGTCTTAGAAATAATGCCTTTATTTATGTTTTAAAATGAATATGTTTTATACCGGGTTTTTTTAACAGGTTTTCCTTCCTATAATTTTTTTGTTTTTAAAAAAAAATATGAAAAGATGAAAATATAATGGGTTGTATAAGAAAAAAATTTTTTTAATTAACTTTTAAAAATTTTTTTTGCCCCCTCAGGTTTAACAGGAAATGACAACAATTTTTTGTTAAACCTAAAGTAAAAAAAAATTGAACCCGTCATTTAAATTTTTTTTTTTTACCTAAAGTTTGATACTTTTACTGATTAAAAATATAGAAAAACCCCTTTTTGAAAAAACCCCGCACCCGGTTTAAAACCAGGGTGAAAATTATTCCATTTCATCTTTTTTTTTGTATTTCGTACCTTAATAATTTTTTTTTTATTTTTTACTGGCTGCAGTAGGTATAAAGAAATTAAAAAAAAAAAAAATAGCATTTAATTCAAAAATTTTTAATGGAATTTTTTAAAACTAAAACATCGATTTTAAATTTCCCCTTTTTCCCGAAAAATAACTTATTTTTCAACTTGGTTTTACATAAAATCAATAAAACAAAACAGTTACAAAAACTAAGCTAAACATTTCGAAAAAAAAACAAGCTGGTTAATATCATTTCCCAAATTTGGTAACAAAAAATAAATGGTAAAGTTTTTTAAATTTTTTATCCTGTATCTAAACTGGTCATCAGTGGATTCAGGACACCTGTTTTTTTATGAATTTAAAAACCCCCTGTAACTTTTTTAAAAAAATTTTTTTTTAAATTGGGTTTTTTGGGTTTTTTATTAAAATTTTTCCTTATTTTGCTTCTGATTAAAAATCGAATTTAAATTATTAATTTCCTCATTATATAGGGTGTTAAAGAAGGCAAGGTAAAATTGCAAAAAGTTCTTAAAAAAAAGGGGGCAAAATTTCGTTTTTTTTTGGTTAAAAAATGCTGTAGTTTGTAATAACATCGATAGATTTATCCCCGATTTTGTTATTTAATAATGCTAACATTGGGTGTTTTAAAGTTAAGGTAAGTTTTACTAATAAGTAACATTTTGGTCTTATACAGGAGTAAACAAATATGGAGGGAAAATTTTTTTAGAATCGATGAAAGTTTTTTTTAATTGGTTTGTAAAATGGCCCGGGAATGCTTTTTTTTGGTTATTTTTTTGGCCTAATTAAACCCTAAATTAATATCTAAAAACTTTTTTTTTTTTTTTGTCGTATACCTTGTTTAAGTGCCATTTTGACCGGTTGGAATTTTAACATAACAGCGGGTTATAATGAAGTTCATTATGAATAAATGCTTTTTTTTTTTAAAATTATGCTGTAAAAAATCCTTTTTTACGAGATAAAACTGTTAATTACAAATTACCAAAATTTTTGGGGAAAAAAAAATACAGGGTGTTCAATTTTAACACTTACTACTCAGTTTTCGGTTACTAGGTAAAATACTGACTTGGTTTAATATGGGGTAAGGCTGCGCTATGCCATCTCTCAGCATAAAAAATTTTTTTCCCACAATTGTCGAAGATATACGAAGTGTTTTTTATTGTTTAATTTTTTTTTACCGATGGAAGTTTATTGTCTGACTTTTTGGCTTACACGGGCCATTATCAGCCCTTTTTTTTTTTTGGCGCCAAAATATCTAATTGAGATATTTTTTAAATTTTTGCTATGCAATATTACAATTTTAAACCTGTTTAGAAAAAACTTTGTTTTATATAATTCGTTATAAAAAAATTTTTGCCCCTTTAACAAAATATTATTTGTAATTCGCAAATAAAGCAAATTAATTATATTCCGAATAACATTTTTTATATGCAGCCTTACTACATTATCAAATAAAATGAACAAAAAAATAGGGGATTTTGTCATTTTGGCGCCAACAAGAAAAAGGAAGCGGTTATTTTGGCCAGTAAAAACCAAAACCCCAGACAATAAACAAAAAAGAGTAGGTGAAAATTGAAACACCCTGTAAATTGGTTTTAAGCCCCAAATATCAGAATTGTCAGGTACGTATTATTTAATTTACTGAAATTTTTAAAGAAAATAAAAAAAAATATTTAAAGTAATTTTTTACGTGGTTTCAGCGTTTTTTTTAAAATTTTTAAGTATGACTATACATTCCGTTTTTTTTTTATAACAATATTAGTGTTGCCTATAATTTAATTTTAAAAAGGGTTTTTTTTTTCCTTAATACTTAAGATTTTAACATAACCAAGTGTTCAACACTAAAAAAAATTAACACTAAAAAACGCTGGACAGCTGTCAATTTAAAGATATTTGTTACACAGACCTCAGTGTTCTTTATACAGACATTAACTTCATTTTTTTAATGGGACACTATAAATGTATACCTTTTAAATTTTTTTTGGTGATATGCTAAACTTTTTTAAATTTTCATGTTACATAGATTAGACTTGATATAACTGTTTTAGAGGTATAATTATTTGAAAATCGGCTATTTCATAACTTTCAGAGGTTGTAGAGTCCACTGTTTTTAACAGAGGAAAAAGGTTTTAACATTCATTTTTAACTCAACAGTAACTCACGTCAACGGTTCATCTGATAGTGACCTTGACTTAACCCTTTAGCTTTTTTTAAAGGAAAAGTGTTTTTTTTAAAAGCAAACCAGTAGGTATACTAGGAGAGCACGGGCTCACTTCCCCGAGTCGTTAGTGAGTGCGCATGACCAGTTTAATAGGTGTTCGATACCGGATCGATAGGTGTTCGATACCAGTTCGATTTTTTTTACTACTGGTTCAAAAGGGTTTTTTTAAACCCGGTTCGACATCGACTCGATAGGTGTTCGAAACCCGGTATGTTATTGGTTCGTTACGGTGTGATACTGGTATCAAAAAACCTATCGAACCGGTTTTAAATACCTATAAAACCGGTATCGAACACCCATCGAACCGGTATTGAACACCAATCGAACCAGTATCCAACACCTATCGATCCAGTATCGAACACCTATTGAACTGGCCATCCGCATTCACTAACGACTCGGTGACCTTAAAATGACCCCCTGTTCTTCAAGCTTATATTAAAACCCCCATTGACGCCTACTTCATTCAAAAAAAATGAACTATTGTCTAGGACGTACAATTTTTCACTTTTTCCCCGGAACCGATATCAAAAATAGTGGTTCCTTATTAAAAATCACTTTGACCAAAATCAAGGTCGGGGCAAAAAAAGTCACCATTAGATTTACCGTTTGATTTTCAAAACTCTTAACAAAAAAATTTTTTTTCTCAGCTTTCTTATTTTCCAAGATATTTAGGTGTTTTCCCCACTTTTGGGACACCCGATGACACGATATAATTAATATGTTATGTTAAATACCAGCTCTATAACATCTGAAGAAATAGAGGATTTTTTTTAATATTTATACCTCGAAAATAGTTGAAAAAAAATAAACATGTTTACATAAAATTAAATACAATGTAACGTTAAATCTAAACATTAATTTATAGGGTGTTCAATTTAAAAAAAAAAAATTTTTGACAAAACTAAAAAACTCTTTACATTTAAAAATATAATGAAATGAAAAATTTTGGTTTTAATAAAAATATTTGACAATATTTTATTTTGGCACACCTTGTAGATAAAGAAAAGGTAGCATCCGAAAATAAAAAAGGGGTTCCCTGTACATTTTTGCTAAGAACGGGGGTTAAATTTTTTTATTATTATATTTATTTAGATTTTTTTTCCCAATTTTTTTTTCAAAGATTTATAAATTATGTTAGTAATTTATGCACGCACGTTTTTTTAAAAAATAAATATATTATTGTTTTATTAAAAAAAAAAACCTGTTATCTACCTTTATTTTAGTTTTTTAATGATCTTGCTTATTTCACCATTAATTTTGAACAATTAATTTTCAACATTACAAAATAAGCAAAACTAGTTTTTGCGAATTTAAAAAATGCAAAACTAATTTTTTTTCAATTTGAAATGTGCAAAACTAGTTCTGCCTATTTTACAGCCTACCAAACTTAAAAAAAAAAAGGGTAATGTTGTTGTTTTTTGTTTTGAATTAATTTCGTTTTTTCTCGTGAAATTGTGTATGTTAAAAATTTTATAATTACGATATTCACCCATTTTCCCATATAAAAATGCAAGCTGAATTCGACTCTCGATTAGTTCGGTTATTGGAGGCTTCCCCGGGAAAAAAAAACTTCTGATGAAAATTCATTACTTTACTACACATACTGTGGAAGATAGTGATGTGCATGGTTTTATTCAAGATGGAGAAATGAAAATACAAAGTGAAACAGGTGAAATATGGACGATAAATCGGTTTTTTCAGGATGAAGTAATGGAAAATATGCCAAGTGAAACAGAGGGGAATGCCGTTTCTATTGTCACTGAGGAAAATATGGACGGGGGGTGAAAATTTTTTCATTCAAGATGAAAAATAGAAAATGTGTGTCAAAAAACCATCGTTATTTGAAAAGCTGCTCAAAGTAAAAAGGGAAAAAATTTATGCTACCTGCGGTATTTTAAAAGTAAGCAAATTTAAATCAGAATTTCAATGTTTTCTTTGCCAATGTTTCGCGATATAATAATGAATCGTGAAAACGTTAAAAAAAAAGGTTTTTTTAAATACAAACCAACCCCGCTCCCCCAAAAAAATAAAAAAATTAAAAAGCGCTGGTTGGCGACAATGTCTTTGTACGAATACCAGACGTGGATTGTGGCAGATTGGCACCACGAAATGTAAAAAGGGAGTCGTTCAATCGATTGATGGTGGATTTTACAAATTAGCAATAACGACTAAAATTTTACAAAAACAGTTTTGTAAAAACGAATTTCTTTGGCTAATAATAATGTTTTTTTGACGGAAACAATGTTGGCGACAAAAATAAAAAAAAAAAATCACTAAGAACTACATCACCCAAAATTTCTGCATCTACACAAGGTTTTTTTCATATATGTGCAATAAAAAGTGTATTAACAGAGCATGTTCTTGTCTAAAAAAAACACCGTTCTTAGTGCCATCATTTAAGCTCTTTTTTCAAATAAATTTTTTTTTTAAATTAACTTGATATTTGCCTAAGAATAAAGTGCCATTTGTTGTTGTATTTGTCAGTATTTAAATAAACTATATTATCTAAAAAAAAAATTTTCAACTTTATTTTATTCGGGGCCTGCGCGCTAATTTAATTAAAAAAAAAAAAACTATAATGCTGATCATTCGGAAATGTACCCCAACTAGTATTGTACAGTTCAAAATGCGCTTTTAAAACCGTCCTGCTTATTTCTTTATGCTCAATATCCGTATAAAAATGAAATTTCGGGTTTAGGGGAAAATTCGTTGCTCAAAACTAGTTTTGCGTATTTTTTTTGGGGAATGCCCGAATTCAACTATTGAGCGGAAAAAATAAAAAAAAATCAGACGTTTTTTCCCCCACAATCTACTTTATAAAGGTTTGGCAACCCCCCGTGGCCCCGTAACGTCGGCGGAGTATGTAATCTTTGAATCTTCGATGGCTTAAAAAATATGTTGAACGTATTTGGATTCATAAGGTGTATTGAATATATGAAAATCGTAATTTAAGCAGATAGCTTACCCCTCCAGTGTTGCATAAGAAGTTGTAAATAAAAAGATTTAATTTTTTTAAAATTTTTTTCATCAAACTTCCTTCTTGGTGGTCTAGGGTTGTCTATTGTATGTATAAGGTCTGGTAACGTCGGTCAGACAAGTATATATATATATATATATATATATATATATATATATATATATATATGTATATATATATATAGACATATATTGGGTCTCTATGAAGCCCAAAGTATGTATTTTTTTGCACCCTGTTGAGCCCGTTTTGACGTTGTTGGGGCCCCTACTGGGCTTCATAACGTTTTTTTATACTATTGCCATTATGTCACACTGATTACCCTTCCCCCAAAAAAGAAAAAAAAGGGGTCAATATCGACCACAATTCCTATATAAAATAATTAAATAGTTAATTTGTGCTGAAAGGGCGCTTTTTTTGGGTCGGTGTATCTAGGCAGACCTAAGATATAATATACGTTCTTAATGAAGCCCATCAATATCCCCAAATTTTGTTGTTGTTGTCGTAGTTTTTTAATGTTTTTAAACAA
>JAHBCN010013625.1:24127-45245 GCA_019359885.1 Listronotus oregonensis
ATAGTGTCGACATTCCGAATATTAGTGCGCCAAAATTTGAAACTTTTTTTACTTTAAAATTGATTTAAAAAAAATTTAAAATCTTATTTTTTGTGTAACTCTGTTAAGTTTGCAGCTATCACATCCTACAAAAAAACATTTTAAAGGTAATTTTTAGGGCTACAAGCCTATGTATGTTAAAAGGGCTTGAGACCCTTCATATTTTATAGGTAAAGGATCAAAGGGCTGCGCAAAAGCAGTCCTCGCACTATAGTGGAAGTTTAAATCGGTTATAACTCCATCAATTTTTATGCCACAAAAGAAAATAAGAAAAGAGAAATAATCGTTATAAAAAATGCTACATTTTTCTATCCTTAAGTTTTTTGCGTATCTCTTATGGTTTTGGAGTTAAAATGAGAAAAAGAAAATTTTTTGAAAAATCACAAAGAAAAAACATATAATTTAAGCCCATTTTTTTCCAAAACTGTGCATCTCTAATCAGTAAATCTTTCGGATGTCATAAATAACATACAAATAAAGTAATTGGAATAAGTTTAATTTTGATTTTAAATGGATTGACGTTTTAACTATTTTACACCATTTCTCACTGAAATTTCAGTCAAAAAGACATTTATCGGTACTCATTTTAAAGGTCTTTTAATGCTCTTTAAAAAATACTCTATGACTTTTTGTTGAAAAATGTACCCTTTTCCCGTTATTTGAGGTTAAGTACTTAATCACGTAAAATGAAAGATCTTCAAGCAGCTATAACTTGCCTTAGGTAGAACTTTAAGATCTTCATAAATAGCTCAATTTCTTGTTTTTTTATAAGCTTCATTTTTGTTCATTACACTTTTTTCGATAAAACGCATAATTACAGAGTTATGCGTAAAAAAATTGAAAAATTAGGTTTTTTTAACGAAAAATCGCACTTTTCAATTGCAAATAATTCAAAAACTATTGATCTGGCGAAAAAACTTGACATGACGTTTTTTACTTCAAATTTGCTCATCTATCGATTTCTGGGCGAATTTTCATCTTTCATCTATCATCTCTCAAAATTTCAAATAAATCGGTGCATATATAAAAAATTCGGAGGTGAAATGCTTGCTGCCTGGACTATATCTGGCTGCCGATGCCGTAGCTTTAGTTATCACTTAAAAACGGTTGGAGATAAATCACTAACCGAAACGTTTTGTATCAATTAACAAATAAAGACAATGGAAGTCCAAGATTTTAGTATTATTGAAACTAAAATTAACGATTCAATCTGTTCGATATCAACTAACAAAATACTTTCTTTACAGCCAGCTCGTCATTCAAAACTAGAAAAAGCAGACATATTGGAAATGACAGTTAAACACCTCCAAAACCTCCAAAGACAACAACAAACCATGTCGAACGTCACCGACCCAGCTGTCGTCAACAAATTTAGGGCGGGCTTCACCGAATGCGCTACCGAAGTTGGCCGATTCCCTGGTCTGGAACCCATCGTCAAAAGAAAACTTTTACAGCACCTAGCCAACTGCTTAAGTCAAACCAATAAGCCCCAGGAGGTTCCGCAAGTGCAGGTTCACATCTTGCCGAATCCACACAGGTCCCCCGAACAACAGGTTCCCCAGTCTGGCATCATCTTGAGTAACGGTAGTGGTGCTGGAGTGCAACTAGTCCCCACTCGCCTTCCAAATGGTGATATTGCTTTGGTTCTCCCTGCTTCCGCGCAAAACCAGCAGCAAATTCCTTCTCCGGTACCTCTGTTGGTACCGATAGTACCGGAACGCACTGCTAGTACAGTGTCCGCTGGTTCAAGCTCGAGTTATAGTTCTTGTCATAGTCCCGAACCTATGGACACCATGTATTGTCCCACGCAGCAAAAGCCTTTGTCCTTGGTGGTGAGAAAAAATGAACCGAGCGATGAAAATTCAGATGAAAGACCTTGGAGGCCTTGGTAAGGCCAGTATTCTAAATTGTACATTATAGATATAGATGAACTCGAATTGTGATGGATATTTGGAGACTGCAAATTTTATTAAAGTCTCTTTTACTTTTAGTAATCATCGAGTATAAATTTGTATGTTTTTTGCAATTTTCAAGCGTTTTTATTTGTTCTCTATTTTGGAAAAATAAGTCTGCTGTAAAGAGAATTGATTTTTTTTCTCTTAATAGAGGAATTTCTAAGCGTTGCAGAACTATTTTACACATACAAGAATTCTAATGAAATTTATGGTGAAAATCATCGCCTAAGTTTTGATGAAAATTTTTATGGGGTTTTTGTTAATAGGTGTTAAATACTTATAAAAAAATTTCAGTAGAATTATTGTAGTCCAGTAAATGAAGGGACAAAGCTGTAAATAAATCTGTACAGTTTTCCCTTGTGACGCAATTCTTAGGTCTTCGGAGATGCTTTCCAGCGAAAAAAAGTTAATTGACATTAACAGTTGGGAAAGGGCTGAAAATGGCCCCTCAAGGCCCGAAAAATGGGTTTTCCGCTAATATCTGCCAAAATATGCGGATTGGAGAATTTTTGTTTGGACAAAAAATGAAGATCGCCTAGTACTCTACAAAAATGGTCCTTATAATTTTTTTCGAAAAATCGATAGTTTTCGAGATAACGGGACCCAGAAGTTCCCTCATTGCCGCTCTGCCGCCAGAATGCCGCTATCTTCATGGATTCACTTATAAGCGGGCGGGCGGACGAAATGTTCCATTACTCGGGCAATAATGTACATTTTTTAATCATTCAAAGATTATCGGAATGGGAAAACCCGTATCTATCATTGCATATTAGTTTGGATCCATTCCGATTTTTTTAGAATATTAAAAAAAGCGGTCAAAGTTTTTTTTCAGAATATTTTGAGAGTATCCCATTAATTTATTAATATTTTAAAAAAATGGTTTGTTATTAGCATTTTTTTATATAATGAGACCTAAGCAAGTGTTCAATGATCCCAGAAAATGTCCTTTACCATCTTTCTTGCGTTTTGATAAAAAATTGTTTTGCCCATCTGCATTTTTTAGCCGTTTAGCCACATTTATCCAGTGTGAAATGTTATGGATTTTTCGATGGCCGTTTTTGCGAAAAATATTAGTGTTGCGAAAAAAATGGTAAGGACCATTTTTGTAGATTTTGAGGTGATCTTCATTTTTTGTCTAAACAAAAATTCTCTAATTCGCATATTTTCGCAGATATTCGCGGGAAACCCATTTTTGGTACTTTAGGGAGCCATTTTTAGCGGGTTCCCACGTCGGAATCGTGATAAACTTTTTCTCGCTTGAAAGCATTCTCGAAGACCTAAGGATTGCGCCACAAATGAAACTGTACAAATTTATTTACAGCTTTGGGTACTTTCAGGTCTTCAGTTACTGGACTATTGTTAGAATTCATGTAATGCTCATGCGCACAAATGCTAATTTTATAAACAGCTGTTAAATAGGTTTAATATAACCTAGAAAGGCGAAGAGTTAATAAATAAATAAGTTCTTGTTATTTAAATTATGTCAGATATAGATAAACGAAGGTTGTTACTATTGGGTATGGCAACAGTTTGGCTAGTTCCACTTTACTGAAACTGAACTGAAAAAAAAAACGGAAAATTGCGAAAAGCCAGCAAATGCTCATATAATCTCTGTATTTTTAGTAAATACCTAAAAAGTGCCTTAAATACAGTTAGAAAACCGGATTTTTAAAAATAAGATCTACGAATTTAATTTAAAAATTTTTAAAAACTTTTTTTACATATTTTGATAAACTTTTTCGACAAAAAAAATTATTCGTTGTGCTCATTGTTTATCCAAATTAAAAAAATTAATTTAGTTTACTTGTTTCTTAAATAAAAAAAAAGTGCTGTTAAAGTATCTGCTGTTAATTATAGAGGGTATGTTTTGAAAAATATTTTTTAAATTTCATTCGTGGATCTGTTAATTTAAAAACAGTTAATGTAAATATGTACATATTATTATAAAAAAGAAATACGTTTATAATATTATTTAGCCTTATTTGTGATATTAAAAATAAATATTTTATATTTAGAATAAATTTATTAATGAAAGCTTATTCACTTTTTGTTTATTTTGTCTGTTTTTTAGTTTTTCTATTTCGTATTTTTTTTTTTTTTTGTTTTTATTACATCTTTACCAAAAAAAAGTAAAAATTTTGCAAAAAATTCTGGTAATGCTGCTTTTCAAGTAAGTTGCCCATTAGTTTTTCTTTAAGCCATTTTTGTTTAACTTATAAATATAACCAAATTAAACAAGAAACAAAAATTACAAAAAGTGAAATGGACTTCTTATATAAGATAAGTGCGCTTGATCAATATCTTTATATAATTCTATCATTATTTTACAAGGAACACGGTTTTTAAGAAATTTTTCAAACTTTTTTAGATTATTATATTTTACTCCATACTTGTTTCATTGTCACACCATAGACCCAGGTGTCTGTGTAATTTCTTCAATTTTATGTAAAAGGACTCCAGGTTTTCTTTCGGTAAAAAAAAATAAACCAAAATACTTGTATTCTTTATTTTCCTTATATTTATGTGACATCCATATTGTGCCTTCACAACAAAGTTCACAGTGGTCTTCCATATATTATGTTGTTATTACTTTATATTTTATATTGTAATGAAATGACAATACCCCATGTAGAATAAATATATTTTTTTTGTATTATAAGAGAAGTTTTTAGTTTTCGTTTAAGTTAATAAAGAGTGATATGTTTGAGTTTAATAATAGTGTTTAATTTGTATTTCCATCCCCATTATCACCATTTTTTTTCTTAAATATATTTGACACAAATCTAAGAAAATACAAGAAATATAAATATAAATTCGCCACTTTTGTTAGAGCGAAAATTCTAACAATACAAAAAAAGTGTCACACAAAAGATTTAGTGGGGATATCGACATTTTTTAAAGCTTTCAGGACAAGTTTACTGTAGTCAATATACAATTCGATAAAATAGTCTCACCAAAATAACAAATGATGGTGTGGTGTATATATGTATTGTCAACAGTGTTTTAAAAGTCAATAGGAGTATACATATGAAAAAAATTTATAAGCCGAAATCCTTTACAAAAAGACCAAATTAGGGATTTTAATCATAAAAAAATCTACCAAAGAAGAGATGGTTATTGATATTTATAAATACGGAACCGAAAAATATATATTTTTTTCTTCATTGTGCTGGAATAGGATGCACATTTCCAGCTCCTTTTAAACAGGTTGTCAAACGTCTTAACACTTTTTTATTAAAATGCCGTCTTTCGTAATACCTTATGGCACACAAGGAAGTTTAAAGGTGTATGGAAGCCCAATGCTATGGCCCATTCGATCAAAAAATGTCCAGCCCAGTATGAGAATAACTGTCAGAGTTGGCCCTGCCGATTCTGCGCAATAACAAAATTGTGAAGTTAGCCAACACATTATAATTTTATGAGAGCCGGAGTACCGTTTTTTGGATTGATCAAAACCTTATTTTAGTGATTAGTGTTTATTAAATTGTGACTATAATTTTGTGTTTATTGTTTGTTACTTATAATATCGTAACAAAATAACTAGAGGTTGTATGATTTTGTCTTGCAAATCCAAGGGTAACATACCCGTCTTTTTAACTTTAGGTAAGTATTTTTTATATTTAAATTAGGTGCTTCTTATAAGACGTAACGTTAGGTAACCGAATAAATAATAATATATCAATTATGAATAATAGAAAATGAAAATTTCATAGGAAATATTAGTGAGAAAAGTAAGGCAATCTTAACTATCTTTTAAATGATTTCCACAATGTTTATGTATTTCTGTGGATTATTAAAAAGAAATAAGGTTTACATTTAGGTACTTTTATTTCATTTAATAATTTAGTACACTCTTTTAAAGGATCAAAATTATTGATTACTGGGCAGACCAGGCAAATTTTAATATATACAGGTCCCTCTAATTGAATGAAAGGAAGTACAATTTTGGTACGGTTTTTGGGGCGCTGATTACAAATCTAAAAAAAATTCGGCAATGTTTCGTTTCGAGATATTCATCATCAAAATCGAAAATCAAACTAACCTTATTTACACTATTCTTCCTTCTTTTTGCACAAAATTCTTGATTTTTACACTAAATTGGCACAAAATATTTCACAAACACCTTTTAAAAACTTTTATGTTTATTTTACCCCTTTTTTTATTTTTATTTTTTAAGCAAATATGGCTGCTACCTTTGAACTTAAAAGTTCGCAATTTAATGGAAAAAAGATGTAAAATAAATAAAAATACAAGGTTTTAAAAGGTGTTTATAAATATCGTGTGCCACTTTAGTGTAAAAATCAAAATTGTTACAAAAGAAAGGAGAATATAGTGAAAATGAGGTTAATTTAATTTTCAACTTTGATGATGAAGATCTCGGAAACGAAACGTTGCCGAAAATATTTTTTCAGATTTGTAATCAGCGCCCAAAAACCCTGTATACCAAATTTGATCAAAATCGGAGAGGAGGCAACTTTCGAGACAATACCATTTGTTTAAAAATACATTAGATTTTTGGTTTCTTAATCTTGCATTATCAACTTTTTAAACTCGACATACTGTACACACATAATATTTAACGGATACTGTTACAATGGATACTCAGGTACCAAAGGTTACTAAACATTTTTAACCACTGTTATTCTGTCTCATGAATGTTTGTTATTAGTGAAAAGTATATGCCTAAAAAGCAGTTATAAAAATTTTCACTTTTTAATGTACAACCAGAATCTTAGGATTGGATTAAACTCATTTACACTATCTTGCCCTTTTTTATCACAAAATGAGTTATAAGTACATAATACTATAATACAATGTTTGAAATTTATTTTAAAAAATCGTGTTTTTATTTATTTACAAAGATTTTTGGTAAAAATACAAAACTTCCAAAAATATCGACCATTTAAATAGAAGGCAGTAAAGTGGCGCCATCTATTCTTCCCATATTGTATCAGATGATATAAAACCTAATATTACACAATAATTTTAAATATTCTATAGTAGTATCCTTTAATAACCAACAATTTTGTGCAAAAAATAAAAAAAAACAGTGAATGTTGGAATTTGACATTTGATGATGTCAATTTTATAGATAGTAACAAAGAATTATGGAAATCCGGCCCTGATCTACTATTCATTGCGCAAATTCCGCGGGGCCAACCCCCCTATTCCCGCTGCCCTGCACGCCTGGACAATTTTGTTCTACAGTATTGGGCTTCCATACACTTTTAAACTTCCTTGATGGCACATTGTCTCGCCGCAATAAAGGCATTTGAAACATTTTCAAAACAAACGGCGAGCTGATCGTATGCCTCGGTGGTGAAATAAGACAATTTAAAATTACTTAATAACAATTAACAACACTACTACTAATAATAATAACAATAACGATAAACTGTAATTTTTGACGCCCCGGCACTCTCGATTAAAACGCTGCGTTGTTTATCTGACAGCTTAAAATAGGTAAGGTTACGAGTAATGCAGTTTTCGGCAATAACTCGAGAACTAATTAAGATATCGAAATGCGGTTTTCGCCAGTTTCTTTACTGTTTTATGCTCTTTTTAATGGGCCTCTCAGCAGCATTTTATGTTATCGTCTTGTCCAAAGACGGGATTCTTTGAGAATTGAATACTCTACAAAAGTGTTCATTGCGGCAAAGTCGCAACTCACACCGAGGTAGTACACGGAAAAAAGAATATACTAAATTTAAGCATAATAATATTAGTTTAAGGTTATCTTAGCTTTGTATATCCCCAAGACTATATTGTTTTAATTTGAGAATTTAAAATCTTCATTTAAATTTATTTAAATTAAATATACACATCGTTATTTGTAACATATGAAGATTTATTTCTGCGTATGCAATTGAATCAAATTCGTTACTGTGATTTAGAATGAAGATATCAGTAGCTCAGCATAAGTCGAAAAGTTTCTTAGAAATAAATATATGATTTTGTTATATTGAAGATTCTACCGAATCTGAAAAGTTAATTCGGAAATGTTAGTATGTTTAAAATAAAACACAACTTCTCAAAGCAAAATTACGCCCTAGTTTAAAATAAAATATCAAATTTTTAAATCTGAGCCTACAATTTGTATTTCTAAGAATATGATATACTCAAATTAAATATTTAAATTTTGGTTTTATTATAGCAAATCTTTTGGTATAAGTAGGTTTTGTTTTATTTAGTGATATTGTAATATTAAAATGAAAATATTAACTATTTAATTAAATAATTTTAACATGTTCGGTATTTAATATGCTGACATTTTTAGAACTAAAATATGTACATAGACAAAATAGTCTATAATGTATCCATGGGGATCTTGGAAACCATGGAATACGTAGTTTATTAAATTAAGGCAAAGTTGTGCATTAAATGCCGTTTAAAATGTGTCAGATTTCCAATAGTTCCAAAATTTTGAAAAAATGTATCGTATTTCTTTAACCCTATTTATTAACCGATTTAAAATTAATAACACACATAGTCATTTTATTTCCGCAAATATTAGTGTTTTTCGATTTGCCATTCAACGTTTCGTTTTCTGACGACCATCATCAACTTTATTTTTCAGTAATTTATATAGACTCCTTTCACTTCATTACTTTGACAAGTACCGAACCACAAATCTGATATGCAAGTGTGATACATCGTTGAATAGGTCATTCAATAAGAAACCTCAAAACTAAAAAAATCGAATATGGCGTCCACAAGAAAAAATAAAGTAGATGATGAGAAAATTAAACGTTGGAATGGCAAATCCAAAACACTAATATTTAGCGGAAATAAAGTGGCTATGTAAGTGGAAGTACACTTGCAACTACATACTAATATAGAAAAAAGATCAATTGAAAATTTTATTTTTTCGTATATCTCTTGAACTATTCGAAAAAATTACACATTTTAAACGGCATTTTGTATGGCAAGTAAATGCGCAACTTTACCTTAATTTAACCAACCTTGTTACACCCTGTATAATACATTTAAAGAGAAGCTGCTGCACCAATAACTGAACACATTCTTCTTTAACGTGACCGGATTTTTTTCCGTATTCAGTCAATTTTAGTAAAATAATTGTATATGACCTCAACACTGTTGACCTAAACAACGTTACTTTCATTAAAATTGGAAATACGAAAAATATACGGTTACTTTTTTAAAAATGATAAAAATCCATTATTACGTTTAGCTAACATTAATATAGATATACAATTTTTTAAAAGTTTTTTCGCTGTGTTAAAAAAGTCCATTATAATTATAACAGGTTTCGCTGACAACTACAAAAAAACAACAGGTAAAAAATCTTAACGTTTATTAAAAAAATATCTTGCTGAAGCTTTTTTAAAAATCTGTTAAATAACAAAATATAATTTTTATTATAGAAGAATTAACTTTAAGTTCTACTTTCTGAAAAAGAAACAGTCTTGTTCTCAACTTCGTAACGAAATAAAAATCAGTTCAGCCATTTTTTTTTTGAACAGTCATTCGAGGCCCAACCAACGGGATTAGTTTTTTAAGAAGCAGGTCGGACAACTCGGCAAACTTATCTCCTCTGACATCTTCAAAAAAATAAAATAAAAATATCTGAAATGCTAAAATTAAATATTAAGCAACACATTTTTCTGTAATAAGTAAATAGGTGGGTATATCAGATTTCGATACCAACATACATAAATAAAAAAATAAAATATAAATAAAATACATGTTAAAATTTAATTTTAAAAGTAAATTAACTCCTATACATATACAGGGGTGACAAACTACAAGTAAAAAGTGTTTTAAATATAATTAATTCAAAAAACTGTTTCTCAAATCGTATACTAGGTTTTACTAGGTACTCCTAAACATTAAACTAAAAAGGTAAAGTGATACTCAGGCTTATACAATATATAGAAAGTGTGTATTACATAATTATGTATTATTATTATAAATTTTATTTAGGCACTTTTCAAATAGGTGCAGTTGGTACCCAAACAGGCTACAGGAGTCAAAGTAAAATAATAGGACAACTAAAGCAGTTTGCTTAGAATAGCTTTAGTCAATTTCATTTACCCATATTCCTACCTGGCAAGCTTTTAAAATGTAACGCGCGCCAATGCCTTTCAATTCTATTTAAGATTTTTTGAATAGTTAAATAAGAAATTTATTTAAAAATAATGCCTAAAAATATACAATTTATTAGGACATGTAGGTAGGTATATGTATATATTGTTTGTTAGGTATACTGAATTTTATCACACTCGTACTCATATTCTGTAGCCTGTAACAATATTAATGGTTTATACAATGTACTTAGTAGTGTTTTTAATCAGTTAATATCTAACATTTTATATAAACATGTTTAGTTACGAAACAAAAGCGTATGTTCCTATAGGTAAGTCATTTAAATAAAATGTCTGTTTTGGTGACAATTGAGATCTATCGACCCCCTCGGTTTTTTTTGAATACAACAGTTTTATAAAACAATGGTGTAAATACTTACCTAGATCTGATAACAATTATCACATCCTCACTGTTGTAAAACGTTCTCAACTCATTATTAACACCCAAAACAAAAACACGTGCAACGAGACTAAAACAGTCCGATTAAATTTCGCTATACCCTTCACCTTGATCTATAATCACAAGAATGACCGGGTAAAACCAGCAAGCACCGCCAGTTTCCGGTGCCAATCGGGGTACATCGTAGGTGGACTTTCTAGAAATGAAAATTTCCGGAATTTCAAAAATTTCATTAAGAAATTAAATATATGCAAAGTTTTAATAAATTTATAACTGCATTAGAAATGTTAGAGTCTTCAATTTTTTTATAATGTGCTGTAGTGAATTTTTCTAGCTCTCAACTGGTATGCTAGCAATTACATTTTTTATCAAATTTATAACACTGGGACTTAAAGTAGGTGTAACATTTTCTGCTCAGATCTTTGATTTTACTTAGTTCCACAAATGCTCTATGGAGTTAAACATACAGTGATACGAAGGAAGCCGTAAGACAGTATGCCCAGCCTGTTCAGCCAAATTATCACATACAATTGTTTTTTAATTGCATATGAATTTAGGACTTCCAAAAGATGCGTTTTTGTAACTGAATTTAAAATAAATATAATTTTCTAACAAATATTCCTGGATTTCAGTTTTTGAACTTGATGAAGCTGGTGCTTTGTGTAGCAGACGGCTGTGGTAGCTTGCGTTATCCATGACAATAACACTTTTGTTTGGAATATTTTTTAAAAGATAATTTTGAAACCAGTTTTCAAAAAGTTCTGTACTTGTATCCTCATGATAATCCAAGCTAGAATCTCTCCGTCTTCTGAACCAGCGTGTATTATGGTAATGCGTTTTCCTTTATTTGAAGGTGCTTTCGTCTGACAGTTTTGACTGGAATCAACCCATCCTTTGGATACTGTGTCGTGTGTATTGAACCATGTTTCATTAAGGTAAATTATGGATCTGTTTTTTAACCTATATCTTTTAATTTCTTGAAGGAAATTAAACCTCCAAGTGCGTAATCTGTGCGATTCCATTACTACTTGTCTTTTGTCTATTTTGCGGTATTTAAATCCCATTTCACAAACAACTCTATGGAGGGTGGCACGGCTAATATTTATATTGGTTTCGTCTTCGTCTAGCTTCTTTTTCAGTTTATCCAAGGTAGAAATAACTCCGCTTTCATAAAGACAAAATATTTTCCTTCTTATTAGGTCCTGATCACTATTGTCTATACGGTGAGATTAAAAATCACTACGTTTTTTTCTTTTGTTCAATTCTTTACTAATAATAATATCCCTTATCGATGATATTGGAGTTTTTGTAAGTAGACAGGTTTCTTTTAAAGCTTCTTTTTTAAGTAGACCTCTACTGATTAATGTTGCATACACATTTTTCACAACCTCTTTTGCATCTAATAACAAATGATTTCGACGCGACATACTTAAATTCTCGTAAAACAACTTTTTTGACACGCACCGTAAAAACGGTTTTTCAACACTGCCACTTAAATATTAGCCAAAATATTTATATGCCCAATGGTTAATACTCAAGAAATACCTGGCCCACCCCTGCCCTTGTGAACAAACGGGTTTACCCAATAACAATAGGTAATAAAATCGTTAAAGGTTTATGGTCCGTCAAAAGCCATAACGATATACTTTGAGATAGGCTATACTTTTTTCCAGTAAACGAAGAAAAAAATATTTTTTTTAAAAGATATTAAATATATTTTTAAAATACTCCCAGCTAAGTTTTACATAGTAAAACCGCAGAATATAATATTTATTTTTAACCGGATTTTAATTATTTAAGTCTATAGAGAAATATTTTTGAAACATTCCAAATACAGGTGCTGAATAATTTGATAGTTGATATCTAATGGGAATTTAATTAGTTAAACTAACAACAATTTGTCAATAAATCGTAAGTATACGTGCCAGTTTACATTACCATTGTGACTATTTACCTGAATGTGACGACGAAAACATAATATATACATTTAGGTAGTTTTTGCATTGTAGTATTTTAATCTAAAACGGGATGTCTGAAAATTTCTGGTAAATAATTAGGTGTCAATATTGCACTAATTCTGTAGAATAATATAGATTCATAACACCACTAGTTACGTCATAATGTATAGTTTTTCTTAAAGTATACCGTGTTAGCTTTTGCCTTCATGTATGGATTATACCTGCCGACAACAATAAAACTGCGGACCAGTAGGTATTAAAGGACAGAACACTAGGGACAGACTCTAATAATATAAAGTGGGTTTTGATGGTTTTGATGATCATTATATTTCGCTTTTCGCGGATGATACAGCAGTTGTATGTGCTGCAGATTCATTTGAAATTTTATCTAAAAATGCCTGTAGTGCTGTTTCTTCGGTTCAGAACTACTGTGATACCAATGGCTTAGTGTTGAATGAAAGTAAGACTGAACTGATCTGTTTTAGTTTGCGAGATTTAAATAAGAGTCTTTTGGTCAGATTAAATGGTCAATCAATTGAACAGACAAACGTTGCGAAATTTCTAGGGGTGTTTGTCGATTCCAGGCTATCATGGAACCATCAGATTGACTATATCTTGAAAAAACTTTCTTTATATTGTTTTGTTCTATGGCAGTTGCGTACTAAAATAGATATTAGCCTTTTAAAAATGTATTACTTCGCATGCTTGAATTACGGAGTCTTAGTCTGGGGTAACTGTTGTAGAGCAAATGAAATTTTTGTACAACAAAAAAAGATTATTAGGACAATGACGTTTAAAAGGCGAGCTTTTTCTTGTCGAGATCTGTTTCCACAACTTGAAATTCTAACCTTTCCCTCTCTTTTTATACTGAAATGCTTAGTTTATGCACAGTCGAAATTAAAATCATATACCCAACCTCGTGAGTTAAGTGAACAGTACCATTTAAGAAGAACCTGTAATCTGGATATTCCTCGTCACAGATTGGCCGCAGTAGGTAAAAGTCCGTTAGTATTACCAATTAAACTATTTAATAAATTGCCTATCCATATAAAAGAAATCAATAACAGCAAAAAGTTTAAATCTGTGATTAAAAAAATATTATTGGATAAATCTTTTTACTCCATAGATGAGTTCCTAAGCTACAGTTTTTAATTTCCATTTCTAAATAATCATCTAATTATTTTTGACTTGTTAATATGATAGTACTGTAATTTTAAGTTTCTTACTTTTCTTTTGACAAGCACACTAAAGTGTTTATTTGTAGGTTTTAAGTTATTTATTTGTCAGAATTTGCGTAAGTTTATGTTTGTGGTATTTTGTTTATATATTTAAATGTATCTATGATTTTTTTGTATATGTATTTTTAAAATTTTTATGTATATTTTCAAATTCTTTGACAATATCCAATACTTTTACTTTAAGTCAGATTGGAAATAAACGCTATTTATTTATTTATTTATTTATTTATTTTATTTAAAGACTTATAAATTATTGATTGTTTAGATAGGTACAATCTTAAAATTACATTAAGAAATTAAATATATGCAAAGTTTTAATAAATTTACAACTATATTATCTATAACATAATTACAATTCTAATCAAAATATCTAAATCTAATTCTGTTTCACTATCAGAGTCATCATTAAGATTAATTGCAATAGGATTTATGTTGTTTTGTATAGAAATGTAAGAGTCCTCAATTTTTATAATGAGCTGTACTGAATTTTGCCAGATCTCTCTACTGGTATGTTAGTAATAACTTTTTTTTTATCAAATTTATAACACTGGGACTTAAAGTAGGTGTAACATTTTCTGCTCTGATCTTTGTTTGACTTGGTTCCACAAATGCTCTGTGGGGTTAAACATACAGTGATACGGAGGAAGCCGTAAGACAGTATGCCCAGCCTGTTCAGCCAAATTATCACATACATATTGTTTTTTAATTTCATATGAATTTAGGACTTCCAAAAGTTGCGCTTTTTTGTAACTGAATTCAAAATAAATATCATTTTCTAACAAATATTCCTGGATTTTAGTTTTTGAACTTGATGAAGCTAGAGCTTTGTGTAGCAGACGGCTGGAATATTTTTTAAAAGATAATTTTAAAACCAGTTTTCAAAAAGTTCTGCACTTGTATCCTCATGATAATCCAAGCTAGAATCCTTAATATTCTTTGCAGACAACAGCAACTCCTTGAAGGTAATTAAATCTCTAAGTGCGTAATCTGTGCCATTCCATTACTACTTGCCTTTTGTCTATTTTGCGGTGTTTAAACCCCATTTTACAAACAGCTCTATGGAGGGTGGCACGGCTAATATTTATATTGGTTTCGTCTTCGTCTAGCTTCTTTTTCAGTTTATCCAAGGTAGGAACAACTCCGCTTTCATAAAGTCTAAAGAGATTTCCTTCTTATTACGCCCTGATCATTATTGTCTATACGGTGAGATTGAAAATTACTACGTTTTTTTCTTTTCTTTATTTCTTCACTAATAATAATATCCCTCATCGATGATATTGGAGTTTTTGTAAGTAGACAGGTTTCTTTTAAAGCTACTTGTTTAATTAGTCCTCTACTGATTAAAGTTTCATACACATTTCCACAACCTGTTTTGCATCTAATGACAAATGATTTCGACGCGACATAGTTATATTCTCGATTCTCGTAAAACAACTTTTACGAAACGCACAGTAAAAACGGTTATTCAACACTGCCAAAAATAATAACAAATTAAAATTTAAATTTCCAAAAAAAAATGTCTTTCTCAAAATTAGATTTGACATCAAATGAGCTATTGCTCATATTTTTGCCATAATTTTAACAATTTTTCACCATCTTTTAGAAATATGTTAAAATCGATATAAGTGTAGCTTTTGATACCGCCATCTATCCATTAGACGGGTGTCCATTATACCGATAAGGGATAGGATACCCAACATTAGTAAAAAAAAACACGCGAGAAATTCTCGCGCCTTGAAATTTAAATTTTTTTGGTTCTGGAAATAGCTAATTTTATGCATTGCTCTTTATGCATTTGGCAATGATCTTTCTATGTCAGCACTACGAAATGGTTATGAACAATTCAATTGAAGAAAATCACTCTTAAAGTAATAAAATATTTTTTTGGTCATAACTTTTATAACCCAATATACTTATATTCTAAAAAATTAGTTTTTGGTATATGGTTACTAAATTATACTTAAAAATAATGCAGACTGTTAATCTTACAAATAAATAGGTAATTTCCAAGGAAGTTTAAAGGTGTATGGAAGCCCAATGCTATGGCCCATTCGATCAAAAAATGTCCAGCCCAGTATGAAAATAACTGTCAGAGTTGGCCCCGCCGATTCTGCGCAATAACAAAATTCCACGAAATAATTTAATGTGTTGCCTACTTACACACTGATAAATCAGTGTGAAGTTAGCCAACACATTATAATTTTATGAGAGCCGGAGTACCTTTTTTTGGATTGATCAAAACCTTCTTATTTTAGTGATTAGTGTTTATTAAATTGTGACTATAATTTTGTGTTTATTGTTTGTTACTTATAATATCGTAACAAAATAACTAGAGGTTGTATGGTTTTGTCTTGCGAATCCAAGGGTAACATACCCGTCTTTTTAACTTTAGGTAAATATTTTTTATATTTAAATTAGGTGCTTCTTATAAGACGTAACGTTAGTTAACCGAATAAATAATAATATATCAATTATGAATAATAGAAAATGAAAATTTTATAGGAAATATTAGTGAGAAAATTAAGGCAATCTTAACTATCTTTTAGATGATTTCCACAATGTTTGTGTATTTCTGTGGATTATTAAAAAGAAATAAGGTTTACATTTAGGTACTTTTATTTTATTTAATAATTTAGTACACGCTTTTAAAGGATCAAAATTATTGATTACTGGGCAGACCAGGAAAATTTTAATATATACAGGTCCCTCTAATTGAATGAAAGGAAGTACAATTTTGGTACGGTTTTTGGGGCGCTGATTACAAATCTAAAAAAAAAAATCGGCCATGTTTCGTTTTCGAGATATTCATCATCAAAATTGAAAATCAAACTAACCTTATTTACACTATTCCTCCTTCTTTTTGCACAAAATTCTTGATTTTTACACTAAATTGGCACACAATATTTCACAAACACCTTTTAAAAACTCTTTTTATCTTTATTTTACACCTTTTTTACACTTTTATTTTTTTAAACAAATATGGCTGCTGCCTTTGAACTTAAAAGTTCGCAATTTAATGAAAAAAAGATGTAAAATAAATAAAAATACAAGGTTTTAAAGGGGGTTTATAAAGTGTCGTGTGTCACTTTAGGGGTAAAAATCAAGAATTGTGTACAAAAAGAAGGGAGAATATAGTGAAAATGAGGTTAGTTTAATTTTCAACTTTGATGATGAAGATCTCGGAAACGAAACGTTGCCGAAAAAGATATTTTTTCAGATTTGTAATCAGCGCCCCAAACAACCCTGTATACGAAATTTGATCAAAATCGGAGAGGAGGCAACTTTCGAGACAATACCATTTGTTTAAAAATAAATTAGATTTTTGGTTTCTTAATCTTGCATTATCAACTTTTTAAGCTCGACATGCTGTACAACATAATATTTAACGGATACTGTTACAATGGATACTCAGGTACCAAAGGTTACTAAACATTTTAAACCACTGTTATTCTGTCTCATAAATGTTTGTTATTAGTGAAAAGTATATGACAAGCAGTTATAAAAATTTTCACTTTTTAATGTACAACCAGAATCTTAGGATTAGATTAAACTCATTTACACTATCTTGCCCTTCTTTTATCACAAAATTGGTGATAAGTACATAATACTATCATACAATGTTTGAAATTTATTTTAAAAAATCGTGTTTTTATTTCTTTACAAAGATTTTTGGTAAAAATACAAAACTTCCAAAAATATCGACCATTTAAATAGAAGGCAGTAAAGTGGCGCCATCTATTCTTTCCATATTATATCAAATGATATAAAATCCAATATTACACAATAATTTTAAATATTCTATGGTAATATCGTTTAATAACCAACAATTTTGTGCAGAAAATAAAAAAAAAAACAGTGAATGCTTGAATTTGACATTTGATGATGTCAACTTTATAGATAGTAACAAAGAATTATGGAAGTCCGGCTCTGACCTACTATTCATTGCGCAAACTCCGCGGGGCCAATCCCCCGATTCCCGCTGCCCTGCACGCCTGGACAATTTTGTTCTACAGTATTGGGCTTCCATACACCTTTAAACTTCCTTGGTAATTTCGCGTGGGACTTGTAGCAATTACTACTCTTGCTACGTGGTTCATTCGGCACTGTGGTTATCTATGCTTGATACAGAAGTAATTTCGGGTAAACTTAAAATTAATTAACACAACACATCGCCTTTTGTGTCTTTTTAAAAATTATAATATGACATATTAGCAAGTTCGTAGGAAGTGGTTCCATTTTCTAAAAAATTGTAAGGGCAGTAATCTCAAAGAAAACATACTGAAAAATAGTTATGTAAAAATCGCATAACCAAACGGTTCTAGATAAAACATTTTTACCAGGTTTGTCCACACTTGCGAAAACTCTCCAACAAAACAGCGCGCGTGCATGTCTCCGGTTAATTATTCGGAAACCTTGACGGTGGAACAATGACGAAACCTCGAAAGTTTATTTGCATGTGAAAAAATTGTCGGCCCCGGCCTGGCCATGTTTACGAGTGAACCACCGTAAAAAAAATCGCTGATATGTGTGCTTTACTGCCCACACGTGAATATTACTCATTGTGCCGGGAGAATCATGCATGGCTTTGGCCTAATAATAGGTTATTTATTTTGAACACCTTATTATTATTGTTATTATTATTATTATCTGTATCATCTAATCACTTTAAGCCAAAAAAAAGCACCAAGACTTTAAATTTTTTAGTGTAAAACAAATCTATACAGGGTGACAATTTAAAAACTTGAAATGGCGATATTTTAGGAACGAAAAAATGAATCAAAAAACCCTTAAAACAGTTTCTATAAAACTAACGGGGAACAAAAACAAGCATATTATCAGCAGCCCCTTGGACAGGGTGAGATAGACCCCTAGAATCTTAAATAGAAAGGGGGTCGAGTGATACATCATCTTAAAGCTCTTTGGAAAATGCTTTCCAATGATACCATAGAAAGCTACATTTCAGAAAATTCTTCTCTGTTTATCAAGGAAAACAATAAATAAAACAAAATTTTGAAATTGTTTATTATTTAATTAAATGTTCAAAATGATTTCCGTTGTTTTGAAGACAATAATAAAGCCTATTTTCAAACTCTTCACGTACATTTACAAATGTTTCTCTGGATATAGCACGGCATTCCTGAAATATTCTATTCTGGAGTTGCTCTAGTGACTCAGGTTGCGTTTTATAAACCACAGATTTTAGGTGACCCCACAAAAAGAAGTCAAGAGGTGTTAGGTCCGGGATCTAGGTGGCCATTCAACAGGACCTCTTCTTCCAATCCACTGGTTAGGATAATGATCATCCAACCATTGCCTAACGGGAACTACATAATGAGGAGGTGCTCCATCGTGTTGGAAATGTAGTAAGCGTTCTAATAAAGATAAATTTCCGCAATATGTCCCTCTGATTTTCTAATTCTCGCACTATTAGTGGTTCGATAGACCTCTGTAGCATTTCAGCACACATGTCCCCATTTAAATTTCCTGGTATAAATATTGGGCCGATAATACCGTCTCCCAATATACCAGCCCAAACATTAATTTTCTGGGGGTACTGGGTATGCCCTTCTCTAAATACATGTGGGTTCTCGTTATCCCAGTAACGACAGTTTTGCTTATTAACATGCCCATTTAAATAAAAGGTACACTCATCACTGAAGCAAATATTTTTAACTAGTTGAGGTTCTGCCATAATTCAATCTGTCATTATTTCACAAAACTGGATTCTTCTGTTCGGGTCGTCGTCACTAAGTTCTTGCAGTATCTGCAGTTTATAGGGAAAAAACTTGTGAAATTTAAGTACCTTTCTTATTGATTCACGAGATAATCCAGTTGCTACAGCCGCTTGACGAGTTGATAGCGTTGAATTCATTGCAAACTGACCCATAATTTCAATTTGCGCTGCTTCGTTGACTAGTCTCGGTTGATTTCTCTTTTTATTCGCGACAGAACCAGTTTCTTCAAATTTGGCTACTAATTGGCGAACATTTTGGCCTGGATGCCTTTCGTTAAAACGTTGAGCTGTCCTTAAGAAACATTTATCCTGGGAACCATAAATGAAAATAATGTCTACACGTTCAGCTGTGCTGTACACCATTGTTAAAGATAAGAAGTGCCTTCTTTTCGTTTAAACTGAACCGAAAGTCAACTGTTTTTAAAATAATACTACTAGTACAAGTTACTTTTAAAGTAAATTTTGTGATAATAAAATGCAATTTATAAACAACCCATTTTTTCGGCAAAAAATCATAGCAACTAAACCAATTCAAAATACCTGTGGGCTTGACATGTTTGGAATTCTTAAGAGACATGCCAGTATATCAGTAGTAATCATTTTGTATAATTTAATTAAATAATAATAAACAATTTCAAAATTTTGTTTTATTTATTGTTTTCCTTGATAAACAGAGAAGAATTTTCTGAAATGTAGCTTTCTATGGTATCGTTGGAAAGCATTTTCCAAGAGCTTTAAAATGATGTATCACTCGACCCCCCTTTCTATTTAAGATTCTAGGAGTCTATCTTACCCTGTCCAAGGGGTTGCTGATAAGGGTGGGATAATATGCTTGTTTTTGTTCCCCCTTAGTTTATAGAAACTGTTTTAAGGGTTTTTTGATTCATTTTTTCGTTCCTAAAATATCGCCATTTCAAGTTTTTAAATTGTCACCCTGTATAGCTGAAATAGTATAAATACAATCCTAGACGGAAAATGCTTCATTGATGGTCAAGGGTTATACAGGGTGTTCCCTAAAAACCTTCTAATACTTAAGGGGGTAATTTTTGGACTCATTTTAAGACATTTTTTTTAATGAACATATGTCCTGAAAGTCTTAACTTTTGAGATACAGGGTGATAAAGTTTTTTTAAAAAATCAGTTTTTTAATAATAACTCAGATAATATTGTAGACATCTTTATGAAATTTAGTACATGTCTTCTGTGCATCAAGATGCATTTTCTGATATACAATTTTTTATTTTCTTTACCAGTGGCGTCCGTACGGGTTTTGCATCGAATATTTTTGGAGAAAAAAATACTACTCCACTGCTTTCTTTTAAAATAAAAATTACTTTTAAAATCCTTATTCATTTTTGAGCAAATTTGATCTTCTGGTTTTTCTTTGTCCGACGCATGGTTTTCGTTTAAAAAAAATAAAAAACGTTTTACTTCAGGATCAATTTCTCAATTCAATCACATTTTTGTTTATATAACTTTTTGTATAGACAATTTAGAAAGTTGTATTTCATGTTTTATAAATTTTTTGTATCTCTTTTAGTTTTTGAGATATTACCAACTATTTTAAAAATTTTAAACATCAATATCTCAAGAACTGTAAAAACTACAAGAAAATTTATAAAAAATATGTATTTTTACAAGTCCTTTAATTTGGGTTATTTAACTTTTTTGTCTGAATGGAATATTTTT
>JAHBCN010013626.1:0-24108 GCA_019359885.1 Listronotus oregonensis
GTGTATCCCCGATTCAGGGCTTTTGGAATATCCATACCGATTATTTTTGCAGACGGTTGCTCTGGTCTGGGGGGTTTTTAGGATAAAAAAGGAGGCAGTTTAGATTGTTGCTGGTTTGCCATATAGGGCTGGATTGCAAGTGCTTTTGTAAACCTTAACAACAGTGCCACCCTTTTCATACTAGAGAATCCTATCTTTGAAAACACATCTCAAAGAATACACTCGGCATGAAAAGTATACTCCTAAATACGCGCAATTTGCAGAGTTTGATGCCGGATCTTTGACATTTCAAGGATGGTCCAGGATATCTGGCCATTAAATTTTTAAAATAAATTTTGCCATTTAAAAAAATCTACCAGGAAGCAGTACAAGAAAAAAAAAAATTTTCCTTATCAGACAGGCCTTCTACGATTATAAAGAATTTTGAGAAAACCCTTTTTAACATGTTGTTTGTCTTTGCTTAAGTGTAGTTCGCTATTTTACTTGTGTAATTTTGATTAACTTTTTCCTTTGTCTTTCCACATTTTTTAGGCACCAATAAATTATTATTATTCAATAGAAAGTTCATGTCAAATGGCATAGCAAAGTTCTTTAATGTTTTTTTTGCGCTGTAAGTCTCCTAGAGTTAGCACCTGGCTGTAGTGAAGTCTCCGGGTCGACGTAATAACTACCACATGACGTTAGATCCCGAAAGAGACCTTCAGGGGTTCACCATTAATTATCGGCCATTACAGCATTTGGAGAGGTACATACAATTTTTGGGAAGAAAAAATCCGGCTATTTGTGACGTTTTAAAACAGCTAAGAGAGGTTGTTTTTAAAATCGAGCATCAGCATCGTATCTACAAAAGGACGTTGGATAGAAATCCCAAATATGGAAGCTTGTAAGTAACACTTTGTCAATTCTGTACTTTTTCTCCTCAATTTCTTCTAATTAAACATAACATTAGGTCTTTTTAACCATTTGCTTAACTTATTTTGATTAGATGTTGCCCCAACTATTTGTTATTGACTGCTCTAAAGCTTTGTTTAAATTTTAGTCAAACGCATAAATAACACAACAACAATTTTAATTAAACTGGGGCTTAAAAATAATGATTTCAAATGTATCCCAAAAATCTAATCGATTTTGCGCCAAAAAAATTTGTTAAATAGGCAGATAGGCAAATAAAGACGAGGTTTAAAAAAAAAATGAACTTAAACGGAGGACATATGAGATATAAAGTAATTTGTCTGTTGTCGCTTCGTCCCCTGCGTCGACCAGAAAAGCGTGCGAGAGAAAAATTTATACTTTTATTTTTTCTCTCGCACGTTTGTTCCGGGGCCAATGGCAAGGCTCCCCTATAGGTATATGTTAAGACCATAAAAAAGGGTTTTTTTTTGCAGAGCCGCGCCTATAGGGGATGACAATTACCTGTTGGCATCTAGGATGAACTTGGACCCGACGGTATTACTCCGTTGCATGTCCACCGACTCGTCTGTATCATAAATGAGTTAAAACTACAGCTTTATATTAGGGCTATATATTTATTAATTATGTTAATATACCATGAGGGTTTTCGTAATGTTCCGCAAATTTTTTAAAATAAAATAAAATTCCGCACTTTTAGCCTCCAAATATTGCCTCTTGAAAAAGATACTAAGTTTCTCTTGGCTGCTAAACAATCTATTGGCTGTAACGATCGGAAATCCTCTAAAAATTTTAAAAAATATATTTACTAGTGTATAGTAAATTTGACCCTAAATTCTCAAATTTAAGACTGCTATATATTATATATATACATATATATTTCAAGCGAGAACGCCAGTGTTATAATATTCTAAACTTAGCGATACGACTTATTGTTTATTTTTAAAACTTGAATCATTATTAAAGATCAGTTAGTACATTCGTACCCTTTTGGATGAATCGGTGACTCCATTCCCAAATGCACTCGATGCTTAATAAAATCTGTCCTTTTTTTATTTGAGAAGGACATAACCAAAAAGAAATGAAGAAAAGGTATCGCCATTAGTAAAATTATTTTTTAACCATGGTTAATGACTTTTCAGACCAATGCTATAAATATGCAGGGTAAAAAGTATGATTCCCCGATTTTAATGGGAGATAGTGAACTCAAAAAAAGTCAAAGAAGCCAAAAAAACGTCAAAAAACCAAAAAAAAAAGGCTTGAAAGTTAATTGTTTTAGAAATATGGCTTTTCAAAGTTTAAAAACTCTGGCAACACCCGCCCGCTTCATCACATCGGGTCGAACGTGGAACGTTTTTTTGCGAAGTTTTGCATATTTACACTTATTTTAAAGAGATGTTTATTTACATAAAGGTGTGCTTACCACAAAATTAAGCTGAATATCCCTTTTTAAAAAAACAAATTATTATGTGTTAAAACAGAACTTTTAAATTTTCTTGAAAAATAAATTTCTCGGTTGCACACATTTCGTTTTCAAAACTCTTTGGTTCGCCTGTACTATTTGGTACACCTGCATATGGTTGTCCTAAATTAATGGAGCCGTCGTGGAAATCTTTTACGGTAAATTTGAGCTTCTAGATTAGCATTTTGATTGCCTCGCCGTAAATTAATAAATCATCGGCTTATTTTTCCCGATTTAAAAATATTTTTCTTAAATTACTACACAAAAGGTTTTGGCTAGCTCTGTTGCCAATTGTTTTTTTAATTTTTAACTGGGAAAATTTTACATATTATTTCTATATTTATAGATCGAAACACTTAAAACTTAGTTTATTTTATTAGCAAATGAATCTACTGATAAGCGAAAGACGAAGTTTTCAGTTGTTAAGCTTTTCAGAAATAATTTCTTAAAAAATTTGTAACTTTGATATCGTTTAGACAAAAATCTGTCGGGTTTTGTACATATATATAAAATTCTTGACTTTTTTTTAGCTCCCTATCCCCATTAAAATCGTGAGCTTCATATTTTTTTCACCCTGTTTTTCTATTTTTGCTTTCAATTCTTAAATAAAAATGGGCAGATTTTGTTCTGCTAATTAAAAAGTTCTGTAAGTGCTATGGTTATGGTCTCGGTTAACTTACAACTGTAGAAACGTACATAAAATGAGGGTACGTACCAATTCTTTAAGATGTATTGCACAATTTTAAAACAGTTTCCCTTTTTATTTTGTATATATTATTTTGTCGAAAGTTAGATAGATTTAATATATTTTAAAGATCTTAAGATTATTTTTTTATTATGTTGTTTGTAAGGTATAAATAAATTGCATTGCAAATTTGACGTTTATTTAGGGTCCTGCTTTGCCAGACATAAGAGAAATATTTAATTTCATGTATTTATTTGAAAAACAAGAAAGAAATGGACCCTATTGGACTATACGTTAAATTTGCAATGAATTGTGTATATTGACAATCAGAATTTCTGTTAAATTATACAGGGTGTTTCTTTCTTAACATTTTTTTTTACTAAACTAGTAAGCCTTTTCTAGTTCGCAGTTTAAAAATATTGTTATTAAAATAAAGTTAAAAGAAAAAACTTCATTAAATTTTTTGTGTGCACGAAAGTATATGTCAAAACATGAATGCCATTTCTAAGAACTTATTATATACATACATATATTAACGAAGTAGTAATAAACGCAAAATTTTGACACATTATTGACTTGTGAGTTAAATAATTCTGTTGTTACTAAAAATCAATACGAAATCTTTTTGGTTACTTGCGACAACGAAGCAATAAATAAAGCGTCTCATTAGGCAAATGTTAATTTTATTCCCTTTTTATTTTTTTTATATCGTTTTCTACAGTGTCCATCAGGCTTTTACGAAAAAACATACAGAAAATGGCTGTATCACATTTTCAGCCACAAATATGATCTTGTACACAAAATCACTCCGTAAAATCAATGGCACACATTAAATAATGTCATTTATGTTATACATATTAAAGTCTTAGCGAAACACCCTGTAAAGCTTTGACTTTCTTTTGTTATTTACGGATATAAGTACAAACCCGTGTCTTAGATACTGTGCATCCTTATATTAAACAAAAAACTTAGTTTTAAACATGTATTTAAATTTTAAGCAATAACAAAATAGAGTGACTAAATTTAAGGTAAAAAATACTTTTAAAATTGTAACCATTTTAGGTCATTAAACCTATAGTTTTTCGTCTTCCCCTGTATACTGTAGAAGGTTCTTAAGTTTGGAAATGTCCGGATGTTTTTAATTTTTACGATTCATTACGTTTTTGGTAGCTTAAGCCATTGTCTGTTACTGAAAAAATCTGTTAACTTTACTTATATTGTGCTGAAAAACAAAATCATGTTGGGAAGGGTTAAAAAAACAATATACGGCTTCCTATTCATGTGTCGTCCTATCGACCACTGAGCACATATTTCGACTATTACGGTATTAGTATGGATAAGGATGTGAGCTTTAACACGTGTTACAACCGAAGTCAAGCACAGTCATCTTAAAAACAGTGACGTTGAATATAAGTGTTAAAGTTTAGGTACCAAACCTAACACTTTAACAAAGTTATTTTAATCGGGAACAGGATTTTCATAAAGAAGTTGCCTCAAAATGCAGTAAAGTGCACGTCATATATCTTTTGTTTCAATTCGAGTCGTTATCGTAAGTATTGTTTTGAATCCTGCTTAAAAAATACACCGTTTAGTCCCCAGTTAGGTGGATAAACATCTCAGCAACATGGTATGTGCTTTTGGTTATTGGCAAGGTGCGCGATGAAAACGACATCTGACGGCTGCGTAAAATCATGTTTAAAAGTCGTGGAAGAGGTGTAAGATTATTTAAAAATCTATTTATTTTTCGTAAATAAATATATATAAGTGGGTCAGCACTATAAATGACTGTTGGATAACATTACAAATGACAGAATACCTTCTGGTTAAATCTCCTAGATGAAAATCGGCGGAATTTTAGGAATGTTTATGAAATTTTGAGGTTATGTCAAAGGGGCCTTATAACTCAAAAACTAGCGGGCTCCGACAAAAATCGGCAATTTTGTATATTCAGGTTTTGGAAAAACCTATAAAATAATAGCATATATGCATATGAATCGTATAGTAACCTCAAAAAAAACATATTTCAAGTAAAAACTGCCCTTTAAAATTAAAACGCCAAGAATTGCCCAAAACAAGCTTTCCGAAGGTCGCTGTCTGACGTCACATCGCATATAAACAGTAAAGCGTTATTCGTGTTTCTAATATATTGTCACCTTTTAAGCAAGCAATTATTTACGTAGCTACAGTCGAAAAAATTTAAGTTGATGTTAATATCAAGGAACATTCATAGCTGTTTGAATAGGTAACATGTACAAATCACAAAATAAATGGTGGTTTGTACCCCTTTGCACGAGCACATCTGTAAGTACACCAAGCAAAATGTTTGTATGTGTGCCTCGGGGGGATTATAAGCCTAAGAAACAATGGTTTACAGCAGCAAGATGTGATATGCCAATATCAAAAAGTAACTTTTCTGTTGTGAAGACCACTTTAATGTAAGTTAGACTTAATGTTATAAATAACAAATACATGAATACCTACATGAATATTTTTTCTAATTTGATTTGAACATCAAGTATTGAAAAGAAATGTTTTATTTATTCAACACAAAATAAATACTTACAATGCTGCTTTTGCACCTCTGATTTCTGCTGAATTAAAACGTTCTGTCATTTTTAACGTATTCCATCACCATAAACATATCCGCAGAGGGTAAATTGTTTGTGGAAGCCTAGACAAATCCTTTGTTATCCATAATGAATGAAAAACACTTTATTTAGCCAGGCAAAATAAAACAAAATAGTAGTTATGTCGAAATTTACCGCAGTAAACAATCTGTATTTATATGCGATGTGACGTCACGAGTCGTTTTGCAGTCCCTTTAAACTTCTCCGTTTTACCTATGTTTTTATACCTGAAATATTCGGTACTGTCCTTTATACGGACTTGTGAGATTATTGACCTGGGGGCTCGTCCCTAGAAATTTATGTGTATTTTGCTTTGTTTAAAATATATGGATAATACCCAATTGTCAGTGGTATGAATTCGTCCAATATTTTACTCAACAAATAAGAAAAGTTAACCAGTTGTTTTAATATGTAGATTCGAATGTGTATATTAATATAAAAAATGTACAGGGTATAAGAGTAAAGAAATAAAGGAAATATTTTTAGGACCAAAGCATTCGGATTTTTCCAAACGTTAAGAGCCGCTTTAGCGACTAGGTTAAATTTTTGGCTTAGAAGGATCGTTTTTTGAGAAGTCAGTTATTGATTTTAAGTTGTACATTTTTGTATATAGTTTTCGTTAAAAATGGCCATTAGGCAGGGCATTTACGTTCAAACCAACCTATGTTACGATTTAAAAGATTTGGTAGTGTTTAATTTGCTATGTTGCCAGATTGAGGAACATAATGTGATAGACATTGTGTTGATTTGTCCTAACTGCTATATACCTAGTAGTATGTTTTTGTAATATATACACACTGTTCCCGTTTTAAGGAATAAAGTTTCAGAGTTTAAAATAAAAACAGTGCTTTTTTGGACTATTTTAAAGATCTTTAACGTTGTTGCCAGATGTCTTATATATTCTGAGATATTGCTTAATTTGAAAAGAAAACGTCCAAATCTAGTTTATGAAGAACTGCTACTTTAAAAAGAAATATTAATTAAACTACAATTTTTCCCATCCTTCATACTTTACTAATAATATTAATTCTTTTGTACGATTAAAATATTTTTAGTTACAAATGGTTTTTTGGTACGTTCGCGAAAACTATTTTCGTCACTTTTAGTAAAGAGAAAATTATAAAACTCTTAAATTTATTGCTTTTTTTATAATTATACGTTTTCTAGCTGTTGGATAAACTAGATTTTGATGCTTTTTTGTAAAATATCCTTTTTAGAAAGTATGTAGTGAATGTGGCAACAACTTAAAAGCTTTATAAAAACCTGTAAAACGTAAAAATATACATATTTTTTTACAAAATCTTTTCTACGCGTAGTATGGGTTGATTCTTGTTTTTATAGGTTATTTTTTTAACTTATGTGTATATCATTAGGTTCTTAATTTTGTGTTTTGTTTAAGAAAATATTAATGTTTTCGCTTTTTGTATTCAGCTTTAAATACTTTATTGTATACTGTAAAAAAGAATCTTAACCTTAATTTTATTGGTAGAATTTGCCAATTTTGTTGTACATTTTTTTAAAGGAACTGATTTTTGTAGTTTTTCGCATTTAATGCATTTTTAATCATTGTTCTATTAACTTATTAACGATTTAAATTATTTCATGTTAATGTTGTTTTTAAATATAGTTTTTCATGTGAATATTTTTATTGTACAAAATTTTAATAAATCCTTGAAGAATAACTGGTTTTTTCTTTTTTTTTAATAACCTTATCCTAAAACAATTTTTTTAATATTTCAGTAAATAAATCACACTGTTGTGCATTCTGAAATTTTTGTTGATCTTTATATTTTTATCGGGTTTTTTGTATTAACCAAAATGTGCTGAATTTAAATGTTTGAAACAGCACCTACATTGTTGGGGAGAATGAAGAAACTGCTGCTTAAGGTTGTTCGCTCGTAAAATGGCTTTTCTTAAGAATTAAATAAAATTGAAATATAGGGTTAATAAAACTTTATCTAATAAAAAAAAATATTTTTTCATCGTCTTTAAAACGAGATATTAACAATCAAATTGTGCATAAATAACATTGTTAATATCTGGCAGGTATGAAAGACATGCATTCAAATCGGAATATCTCAAAAAAGGTTCTTACGATATTTGCAATATAAATGAAAGTATTAGAAAATTTAAAAACCCTGCATTTTTTGACCGTTTTGTTAAAAAGATAATGATTTTTGAAAGTTTACTAGGTCTGTTTGTTATTAAGAAATAGTGTACACTTTTTTATTCTTTTCTTACGTAATCGCTTTTGTGGAAGGTGTATTTTAGGACTAGGTGGGTTCAAAAATTGTAAAATTGTGTAAAATATTACTGAATAACGAACAGACCTCATGTATTGTGTACTGTCTCCTACAAAAATAATATTTTCAAGCATTGAGAACTTCTACATTTGGTAAAACGTATTCGATCTTTTTGATTCAAAATACTGCTACACGAGTTAAACTAAATTAGGAAAAAATATACTGATCCGTACTGGTATTATATTGTCTGCCGGTTCTGAAGCCACGAAAACTATTTTGTGAGTGCAGACAAAACATAATTGAGGTTGTCAAATTTATTTATTGCGTTTCATCATAGATCGGGAGATGATGACAGGTGATGGTTTTCCATTTTATACCGCATGCCCTTTTAAGGGATGATAATTAACCCTAAAATGTGAAAGGTAGACGGGTTCTTGGCTGCCGCACGCTTTCCCGTCATAAGGAAATGCGCTTTTCTTTTTGCGAAGAATTATCGTGTTTTTTCGTGTTATTATACTGCCTGCCGTTGTAGCATAAGGAAGTACAAACTAATTGAAGCTGTAATAATTTATGGCATGCAATTCGCAGCGGTCAAAAGGGCTCAAAGAATAAAAAAATTAAATCAAACTTTCGTGTTTTCAAATTGCATGCCAACGTAAAAAATTGAAGTTTTCATTACAAAAACACTCTGGAAAAATTGGCATGCGCCCCTCATATGACTAACGATAGAAAATTTAGGAAAACTCTGTTAACATTTAGTACCGATTTTCCGTGATTCCAAACTGCATGCCATTAGAAAGATACTTAATTTGTATAATTAACAAATAGTAGGAAATTTGGCATGCACACCAGGATGTCGCAAAATAGAGGCATGCATGACGAAAGTTGCACAAGATTCTGTGCAAATTTATGTGACTTTTTTTTTCCATGCCGTTTTGTATTTCTTTAATATATATTATTTCAAGTTATTGACGAAAATGGCATGCATGTAGGGGTAGCCCAACAAAAAAATGGGAAAAAATTGAATAAACATTAATTCCTTAATTGTAACAAAAATCTGAAAAATTCTAAGACTTTTTCTTGCATGCCGCTTTGTAATGTGTGTAAAATGGCATGCATGTAGATTGATCCAATTTAGTTAAATAAATAAAAGAAGATGGTTAGATGTACCTAATATCTTTGCAACCATTCTTTTTTTATTTATAATGCGACTGTCTTATTCAACATGCATGCCATTTTCGCCATAATTTAGAAAAATATTTTTTAATGAAATACAAAACAGCATGAAATTAAAAAACACGAAATGTTTCGAATATTTTGTGCAATTTTATTATTATTAAAAAATGCGATGGTCTTATTTAAGATGCATGCCAATTTCGCTATAAACTTAGAAAAATATTTTTTAATGAAATACAAAACGGCATGCAAATTAAAAACATTTCCGTTGCCAATATTGTATGCAACTTTTATTATTATATATAATACGATGGTCTTATTCAATATGCATGCCATTTGCATTAGAAAATTATTTGGTTATAAAATTAATATTTATACTTATTAGGGGTAGTTTGAGATCACGGAAAATTTGTACTAAATGTCAACAGAGTTTTTCCGAATTTTTTTATCGTCATGCCATTTTGCGACATCCTGGTGTGCATGTCAAATTTCCTACTATTTGTTAATTATACAAATTAACCCCGGTTGCACAAAAGTTAATCAAGGTTTAGAATGTTTAACAGAACCTTATGTCAGTGTTATTCAATGGTTTTAGTAGGCAACCTGTCAAAATCTGACATTTCGTTAACCATTCAAAGTACTAATCAGCTTTCTGCAACCGGGTATAGTATCTTTCTAATGGCATGCAGTTTGTAATCACGGAAAATCTGTACTAAATGTTAACAGAGTTTTCCCCAAATTTTCTATCGTTAGTCCTATGAGGGGCGCATGCCAATTTTTCCAGAGTGTTTTTGTGATTAAAACTTCAATTCTTTAAGATGGCATGCAATTTGAAAACACGGAAATTCGATTTAATTTTTTTATTCTTATTATAACCCTTTGAGCCCTGCTGCCCGCTGCGAATTGCATGCCATAAATTATTACACCTTCAATTTGTTTATACTTCCCTTTTGCTACAACGCAGGCAGTATAATAACACGGAAAAACACGATAATTATTTGCAAAAAAAGTGCTTTTTCTTATGACGGGAAAGCGTGCGGCGGCCAAGAACCCGTCTATCTTTCACATTTTAGGGTTAATTATCATTCCTTAAAAGGGCATGCGGTATAAAATGGGAGACCATCAGCTGTCATCATCTTCCGATCTATCAGTTTAACATAAATTATTACCTGTAGCTGCTGTAACTCCCAATTTTACGAAATCTTGTTTAAGATTTAAAATGGGTTTTTTGTCGCAAATATCAAAATAAAAGAAAATTGTTGGGTGAACAACCTAATATTTTACATTGGAAATATAGGTATATGCAAGAACTATATAAATATTTTTAAACAGGGCAATCATATCAATGCTAAAATTTTCTGCTGGGTTGTGACGTCACAGAGAGTCCGCTTTACAGCACCAGGCAAGCGCTGGAATAGAACAAACGGCCTTCTGGTGACCTGCTGGTGACGTAAAAAAATTGTGTCACTAGCCGAGTCCAATGATAGTGAGTGTCATAGTGAGGATGATGTGTAAAAAAAACTTAATGACTAATTTTTTTGTTGTTATTGTTTATTGTTGTAAATTTGGGAGTTTTTTTAGAAATTAATATTTTATTGAGGTTTTCTCCCATAATGGAGTTTTAATTGCTTTTTACTACTGAAAAAATCTGGTATTTTAAGATTTAAGATATTTTTAGCACGCCTATGGTTTGGCATACCTGAAGGCGTTTTCGCTTTGCTCTTATGTGTACCCCGTAGCTTCAGTCTTAGCAGACGACGTATAGTCAAGTGAATCCCGGTCCGTTCAACAATCAATTTATATTAGAGAGAGATGGGCGAGAGAGACGAAGAAAACGATATTCATCCCAATCTCGATTTGACTTGTGGGTGGGCCGGGCTTTACTTACTATAAGGCGATACTTTTGTCTACGACTGTCGCTAGTGAACTATCTTAAGTCACATATTGCAAACTAATATCTGGTAAGGTAAGGTTGGATAAGTTCTTCAAGTACATATATCTAGTTCCAATTTCTTGTTACCTAGGAAGTTACTATACAGCGTGGGCCATTTTGGTGATGTATTGGGATTGGGATCTCAGAAACTATGAAAAATAGAAGACGCCAGCGGCGTACTTTTATTTTTTTGGTTTTTCATTCTTGGGATTTAGACGTTTTGGCCATTTTTAATTATCATCCACTTATTTTTTTTTCTGGAAGCCAAATTGTTTCTTCTAATTTTAACTGCCATAAAAATTTGAATTATTAAACAAAATATTGTCCCTATTAACGCAAACACGACATTTTTTAAAATGGATACTGTCATTTGTTGCAATAAATTTCTGTTTAATACTAGCAAAAATATCTCGAGCTCTCTCTGATTCCTGCCAACTATTTAGGAGGTTAGAATTCCATAAATTTGTTTTAAAACTGCCCCCACAGAAAAAAATCCAAATATATATCTGGCAACTTCGCAAACCATGATATATAACCACCATTATAACATCTAACTCAAACTAAAATTTTTATAAGCCCTAGATGAGGCAAATAAATTTTCTGCTGCTCTACTAAGGATCCATTACGGACGTTTTTAGACCGGGATAATGTTTTTACGTAACGGCCATGCTTATTCGCATAAAAAACAAAAAATATTTGGTGTAGCCACTCTGCAGTCCTATAAGTACCAACAACTTTTAGATCGACACAGATTTTTCATGTATAATCTTTGCTTCAATCATGCTTTGAAGTACACACAGACAGATATGTTCTCGTACGTTTTAAATTGGTGCCCAATAACAGTTATTGTTTGTTCATTAAACATTAAAATGCCTTTAAATTTGTTTTAAAATAGCATTATAAAAGATAAGATGATAAATAAAGATTGATGTTATCCATAGAATACGAGTGTAAGAAATGACGCCAAGTACAACCATCTTGAAAAACGGTATTCTTTATATATAAACGGTGTCAGAGATAAACTACCTATGTTGCAAAATTCATTTCCATTATTTTTTAAGAAAAATTGGGATCTTAGTACTGAAAATTAAATGAATCCTTACGAATTCATCTCAAACAGAAGTAAGGTGTGATTTTTTGCAATGTTGCCAATTCAAATAAAGCAAAAATGCTGGTCCCATACTTACTGTCAGATTGCAACACTGTTTACTATAATTAAGGTAAAATAAATAAAATTTCAAAATTTATAGGTAGGTAAAAAGTTTATTCAGAAAATTGTGAAATCAAAAAATCTTAAAAAAATAATAAGATAACACTTTAAAAAGCTAGCCTTAGAAATAAAAAATAAACTAAAATACAATTTAAAATGATTAAGAAATATTTTATTATAAACAAAGTTTGAACATAAAACTAGCTCACAAAGTTTCTTTTCATACTAACCCATAAAGTAATAAAACTAACCAAATTGTGGTTATCCACAAAATCCCGTAAAAACATGCAACATTTGACTAGTATTCTACAACTACAACTATTACATCTTATAATATTAGGAAGTGTTTTGTTGAAATAGGACAAAGTTATAGTTATAACATAGCACTATATTATTTAAACATTACATGAAAATCTTTGGAATGATGGGGTTTTACATTTATAAGATTAATTAAAACAAAATCGAAGTATACCATCAACAAAAAAACCCTTTCACACGAGCATTTAAAAGGATTTTCCTCCAGCTATTTTCTGAAGCTGTACTTTTTTACATAACTATTAAAATCGCTATAAAACAACAGCACCGAAGAGCAGTGTACCTTCTTTACCTTCAGCTCCGTACACTTACTCTGACACGGTTTTTCTATACCTTTAGCAGTTGTCTTCCAAAAAACTTTGTAACTTCTAAAAATCGTGTAAATTTACCAAAAGCCAAAAGGTTTCTGTGGTAAAATGACTTTTAAAAATCGTTTATATTTCTACAGGGTTCTTCACCAACTCATTTTGAGTTACCGTTTTTTTATCCACTAAAATGGTTTAAGAAAAAGCGACATCAGGAATGCCGTCATTATTAAACGGTATTCAAATCAGTAACACTAGACTAGAGCTTTGTTACGTTCTAAACGTTAAAATGACGTTGACAACTAACCTATTGCAACTTTATTACCACTTATTATAAAATATGGTACATAATATAAACCATTGTTTTACTGGTTAAACTGGAGTTGAAAATGCGTTAAGTGTTAAAAACGCTTTAGAAAATGCGATGGGTCATTTTTTAAATACTCGTGTGAGTGAGTTTAAAATCACATTTTTACTTATTTTTACCTAAAAACCAAGTAGAAAACTAACATTCTTATTGTCTAAGTAGGTTTCCAAAAAATTTTAAAAACAAGAAATTAATTCAAGAAAAAACATATTTTTAACGTGTAAAAACTAAAATATGATTGCCTAAAATCTTATAATAAAAACAGACGTATAAAAATCTTTTTAAAAAACAGCCTAAGAATCATATTAATTCTCTAATAATTATTGTAACATATTCTAATACAGTCACTATTTTTAGGCCCAATGAACTTAAACATTTAAAAAGGTCGTTCACCTGCAAAAATCCATACCACAAAAAGTGTCTAAAAAATTTAAACATGTGATTTGGCGAGGCAGATACCTAGTTGAAATCCAGCATTTACCGATGCTAAAATTAATTACCATATGATTAAAAGATAAATATTTTTTAATGTCTGAAGTAGTCAAAATATCAAATATTTTTAATAAGGCATGATGACGAAATCCAAAATTACTAACATTTTGTGCCAAACAAAACTACAAAATGCAGCAATCCGCCATTAACTCCAATCACAGCGAATTACGTCATGTATCATTAAATGTTATTGGTGTGCTTTAAATTTTAAACTTCGAGCATATACCTATCTCGAAACAGAATTTTGCGATAAGTTTACCACTTTTTTCTCGCTTTTAGTGCTAATTGCACACAAAGTGAGAGAGAGAATAATTGTAAACTCATAAGTCTACAACCTTTCTCTCTCTCGCTCTGCGTGCAATTAGCACGGAGAGCTAGGAAAAAAGGTTGTAGAATAATCGCGATAAGTCTGCCTCTAGGTAGGTATATGCTCGAAGATTTCAACAGTCTCTTCGCTTTTAGTGTTTATCTATTTTAATTAAGTGCTTTGTGGTACCCAGCGATCAATTGCCTAGTTTTGAGTTATGAAAATGAAACGTGATAGAATCTTGGAGGATAATGTGACAAAGGTTATTGGCAACAAACTTGGAAAAAAATTTAAAAAATTATGGTCTTATGCTATGCAAAAATTATCCTATGCTAGCAGGATCCCACGTGATCTGTAAAAACGGTAGCATAGTTAAAAATCAAGTGTCCTAAAAGTAAAAAGACTTATGACAAATTATGTTAAAAATGGCACACCAACACAGAAATATTATGTGCAGATGCAGTTGCAAATGCATCTTACAGGTATAAAAAAAGCTATTATTGTATAGCGAATTATCATTACAGCACAAATAAAAATGTAAAAATACTTAGTGTTATTGTGAAAAGATAATGTGTATCTATTTATATATAAAGTGCTTTATGTTTTTTTTTTAATTTAATTATTGAATCCTGCAAGTTTATTAAACCACAGCCAATAATAATGACCACATATACACAAATCATGGTTTAAATAAAATACAAAAAAAATGTTTACTGTTTGTTGATACGTGACGTCACGAGCGTCGGTATGATACAAGTCAGCGTCATGGCGGAAATTTAAAACCTAAAATTATTGTCTTTCTACTTAACTTTTATTTTTTGCAAATATAACATATTTTTTGAAATAGCAGATACTACATCATAAAAAAGTTTTTCAAAATCAGTCATCATGCCTATTGGAGTTACATCACATAACATTTAATATTATATTTAATTTACAACTAATTATTTAATTATTTTTTTAAGACCTAAAAATAATGAGCTGTATATTATTCTAACATTATAACATACATTCATACACATGAATGGCCTACATTTTATTCTAAAAAGACTAGTTTAGCCACATTTATTTACCATACATTATACTAATTGCGAATTAAAGGTTTTGGTTGTTGCTGAGAGACCTACTGAGCGTTTTTGGCTAGTGCCATAGCTCTCCACGGCTTTCTTTCTATACGCTGGATGTCGCTGTACGAACGTTCTAAAAAATAAAAATAAAAATTAATACAAAAAAATGTATGTACTATTAAAAAAACTCCACCATAAAATGAGGGTAAACAACGTATTTTTTCTTTGAATATAAGTAAATATTGTACGAATATCAGCAATTATGTCCAACTTTAACGTTTGTGGACACCGGCATTAAGGTGTCTTTTTTCGATGCTACGTGCGTAATACAATAATAATACTTTGTAGCTTTTCTTAAATTTAAATCTTTGAAGAAAAATGGCATATTTCATTTGATAAAAATGCAACTTTTTGTGACTCTGCTGGCTATATAGATGTCGGACCCGCCAGCTCATCCGTCATTTCCAAAGCACCAGTTGTCTTTTTAACTGAATTAATATACATTGGGTTACGCTTTTCCATGAAATTAAAAAAATATATATATTTTTGTGAAAACTTATACTATTAAAAAAAAAATAGGAACAATTTGAAAAAAAGTTGTTGGAATGTTCTATACAATTTTCAAAAAACATCTTATTCTCTCAACAAACAACTATTAAAAATAGCCCTCAACAACGGTAAAAACCAGATTATTTTGGGGATAATTTCGATAGGATTAACGACGTAATAACCAAAGACAACCAAACAGGCATAAACTGACGTGGTTAATACCATAGACGTATAAAGAGATAGACTATGCCTATACATCCCTCTCTTTATGTGAGCCAACTCGCGCGTTTAATCTATGGTTAATAACGATTTGGTTATTAATAGTTTAGAGCGTAAGTTTGATAACCTTTTTTCCTAATAAAACGATTTACTATTATTTTACTTAGGTTCGCCATTAAAAAAAATGTTTTTCGTTATAAAAGGTTTTTTAACGTTTCCAGAATAAGAATATTTAAGTTGTAATTTAAAATATGAATTTTGTGGACAGATAAAAAAAGGAATGTACAATTCCTTTTCTAAACTGGTGTGAGGCTTGAAAGTAGGGGGATGGAGTTTGGAAAAATTTACGAAATATTACAAGGGGGAGAGGGGCTGTAGTGAGATATTATGTGTATTTATTTTTTCTTTGAACGCGTGATTTCTAAACCGAAAAGCCAGTCAGAAACAACCTGCAGCCTTAATGTCTTTTTGGACATTTTTATCACGGTGCTTAATTTTCCAGAATTAAATAAGATTCTAAATGTATTTAAAAGTAATATTCTAATAATTTATAAGATACTTTGTACCAAAATAAAACACATGATTTTGCAAAGGGGGGTAGTCTAAAGCCTTATCACATATCGCCCAGGAGAGGGAGGGGTTGAAAAATTGCTAAAAAATATCAGGTGATTAATGGACGACCCCAAAACTAAAAACTACATAATGTTTGGTTTCATGTCAAACTTAAATCTCATCAGAATAAACAAATAATTTTAATTAATCTTTAATAATATTTATAATTAATTTTCGAAAACTTTGTCTATTATATTTCATTTTCCAGTGACCTGCGGATCATTTACTTACCTCTAAATTTAATATATTGACACTGGTTATCGGCGACATTAGTGACTCTCTTAGGCGGCTGACTACTGTCTCTTGTAGACCTAAAAGAGCCTGCTGCCCTGAGGGAGGGAGGTTGTACACACAAAACGTCGCGGCTTAGTCTGTAGGAGGTTACAGAGGGTGCTCCCAAGGTACTGTCATCGTATGAGTTTATGTCGATGTCTGTAAGCACTGGAAATAGAATAAATACAATTATGTAACGAAACCTAATAAATAAATAATTTTCTTTTAAAAGATGTGAGGTGTGAATAACAGGCTATTCTGTAGAAATGATCCCAAAATACCAACATTTATAACAAATTTTTTACAATAATTAAACACGGTTCTTTCGAATGTTATAGGGGATATCCTCAAAAGAGTGAATTTGGAAAAGTTAAATATATTTTTAGTGTTCGCTTTAAAAATAAACAGTTTTAACCACTATGGCTTCATGTTAATAATTTTAAATGTGGAAAAAGATAAATATACATTTTTATTTACAACAAAGTTAAACGCTGGTCCGCTTCGTGCTCCTATGAAGCGATGGCTACCTGACGACGTGAAGAACAACTAAGCGAAAACGGTCAAATAACGCGATTTAGCAAAATAGCTACAAGTTACCATTCACAGTTTTCATGATAATTAAAAGCCGGTAACAGATGTAGTAATAAGGAATGATTGTTTCTGTTCAACCTAAAGGCGTCTTAAAATACAAAAGTCCGGTATTCTATTCATGGGTTATTCTATCGATCATCGTCATGACAGCTCGGCTATAACTATATAAGGGCAAAAGAGATAGATATAGAAGTGGAGTTAGTCACATGGTACATGTACTACAACTTGCGCCAAACACAGCTATCTGACGGTGAGAGAAGCAATAATAAAATATAGAAATTCGAGCTATAAATAGTAATAAGCGGTGTCACAGACAATTTTTTGTTGCCAAACTTAACCCCTTGATCCTTTGTCACGTGAAATTGGACTGTGAGTATAGAAACTTTATATGCAATAAGGATTTTATTTATATACAATAAAGATTTTTAAAAAATATATTGCCATTTAAATTAACTGTTCCTTTCTGTAAGAAAGTATATTTAAAGGAATAAAATCGTTATTTTAGAGAATTAGGTGCTTAGCAACTATATCTGCAAAGCTCGTTATAAAAGAATATGAAAAATGTGTTCAGCCCAATTAATCCGTAAAGGCTTAATTTCCTTTTAATTTTTTTTTCTATACTGGCATTGGTCGTATTGTTTATGAAATCAAGTAAATACTTTTTTATAAAAAACAAATAAATCGGTAATTGCCTAAAAAATTGCGGCATCGCCGATTTTGGGTAAAGGGCTGGGGCGCTGATTACGAATCTCAAAAACATTTTAGTCAAAAACGTTTTGTTTTCTAGATATTCATCATTAAACTTAAAAATCAAACTAAACTTATTTTGACTATATTTCTCCCTTTTTTTACACAATTCTTGACTTTTACAATATGTCGCTAGACGCGAGTCGTATATTATATATGTCGCAGCCAACTAGACTAATTAGCCGTTTAATCAACAGCCTCTTTACTTAACAGCGCCGTTCAACTAGCGACCTGAGTGGTATTCAGCCATTTGATCAAACCGCTAGGCCAATGACTTAGATCGATGATGTTTCATCCGTTGGCTAGCCTGTTCATTTCAATTTAGTTCCACTTTCTGCAACCTAGCGCCGAAACTCTCCAAACTGTCAATATGGCGTCATCAAACAACAAATTTGATGGTGTTTTCCAAAGTTTAATGAAAAATAGTACAATGAAAAAGTGTAGTGACAATAATTATGTGAATTTAGCTGTGAGTGACTCGAGCAATTTAATTTTTAAAGCGAATTTCTATCGAAAACTTGTTGACCAAAACTAAACACAACTAACCACATCTGATCTCATGATTTCCAAAGGACAGTAAAATGTTACATTTTAAGTATATTTAATAAAGAATTTCTGTCACATAGTCACCCCATCATACGACTGGCCTAAGGATTAGGCAGCCAGGGCTGGGACTCTGTAAAAATATAAGGAAAGAGAATGTCCAAATAGGGATCACATGTTCTTGTTGCATTTAAAGGTAACTCATAAGTTTGTCACTGTTTTGAAAGAGATAGAGAAAAGGAATGTCAAAAAATTTGCTTACAGGATCGGGCCTCAGTTTACTAAATGTTGTATCAAACATTACGGCTGATTATCATTTAGGCCGCTTAGTTGAACGGCGCTGTTAAGTAAAGAGGCTGGGCTGTTGATTAAACGGCTAATAAAGGTAGTTGGCTGCGACATAATATATATCAGCCATTACAGAAATTCCATCTGCGCAGTGCTGCTCTCTACAAACAACAACAGGAACCACGTAGATCAGCTGCTCCCAAGATTTAGTTGATTTAATGGGTTGACCCTGTATATTCAAGGAAGATTGACTTCATTTTTTTTAATGTTCACAGTGTGTTTTCTCACTTCAAAAACATTTCGTGGGTGTTAGTTTAAATCCAAAATATGCAAAAAAAAAAAATATTTTTAAGCAAAATAGTGCAGTAAATCAATTTTTGTGTCTCCTGTTAAATTTATATTTTGTGCCATATAGGGTTTTCATACTAAGCCATTAAAATACTACAAACGACGCATCAACTCTGTCTTAAAATGTCATGTGATCAGGGCGTTGTTGCCAGTGTCAGATCAGTGTTGATAAATATTCATATCGAACAAACTATTTTACTGACTGAATTATATTGTTGTCGAACCATTTTAATGTGTCCATTATTATACGTCTTTGATTTAACCTAATTTGGGCATTTAAAGAAAGTAAGTTCCACCAGGGTGCGCTAACCAAGACACAAAATAAATAATATATTTTCATTTTTGTTGTTTCAATAAAACACCTGTATCTTTTAAAAAACAGTTTAATTATCTAGATACTCCTAGTACTGTACAGGGTGTCCGGTTATAAATGTAACCCCCCATTAACTTTGTTATTTAACGTTTAGGGAAAACAAGTTTAGTATAAAAGTTTAACTGTTTCAAGTAATTTTTTTAAAAAACTTCTTTACCTCTATACAGGGTGTTTTAAAAAGTCTGGACGTGGTCCTACTTTCTTATTTCAAATGAGTTCCCTATTTTTTTATCTGAGATTTGCATTCCTTTTGAAATTCCAAAACATATTTCATGTAGCAAAATGCAAAAAACTATAAGATTTATCATTATCACGCGATATTGCTACGTATGTTAATTTCATCAGAGCCGCTTTCCAGCCTGCCGTTTTGTGCACGCAACGAAGCACCTGTGCGCCAATATTCTCCAAGCAGACGTTCCAGCCAAGTTTTTTGACTTTGCGTCCGACGCGCAATAACTGCTTCCCCCTTTCCCCTGAAGGACCTACCTTTCATTTCGTATTCAAAGCCCAAGAAATGTTTTAAAGGTTAGGTAAAAGTAAATTCGTCTCGTCACGTTCCATGTGGCGTTTAAAGCACAAAGGCTATAGCCATTAAGCTCATGCGCTTCAAACGCAGAACAGATGGCAGTTGGAAAGCGACTCAGGTAGCCATGAAGTTTGACATGTCAGTCAAATGACCTTGTTTCACATTGAACATTAGTTTTAATTCATTATTTGGTAAAATATTACTTAACTATGGGTTATTTTGAGCAAGAAAGATTTTATATAAAGAATAATTATAATCAAAAAAGGGCTCAAAGGGAATACAGGCGTGTGTATAGCGGCGAAAGAGTTGTTCCGGCTGCACAAACATTTAAAAGAGTCCATGACCAAGTGGAAGATACCTCATCATTTAAGAGAAAAAAGAGAACAACTTCTAGAGACGAGGATTATGCAAGTAATGAACTAAATATTCTTTTATACTTCGAAGGTATAACAATGATATTGACTTTAAACTGTATTGTATTAATAAATTCGATACCTAACGTTTTTGTAGCAAAAATTTATTATATCTGCAAACTTATAAGCATTAGTTTTATTAAAGAAAAGCCTGAAGAGTCGCTTAGAAATGCTTCGAAATATTTGGAAAAAACTAAGTGAAAAGTGAATATCAGGTTACATAAATATAGTTATCATCCATTTAAAATATCTCCAGTTCAAAGGCTTACTGATGCCAATAAGGAAGCGCGTCTTATCTTTTGCCAGAATATGATAAGCAACATAAATAGGGACAGAAATTACTTGCACAATAAATTATTTACCTATGAAGCAACCTTTGTTACTGCTGGGGTATATAATAGAAAAAATACACATTTTTGGGCATCACAAAATCCACGTTATATACGTGAAATAAAATATTCTGGTAGGCAGTCATTACATGTTTGGTGTGGGGATTTAAATGGTAGAATAATTGGTCCATTTTTTTTTCATCAAACTCTTAATGGAGAAAGACACTTAGAAATTATAACTGAAGTTGCAGCAGAAATGTTGCTCCAGTAATCCAATTTTTAAACGCCATATTTCCAGAATGGATTGGTAGATCGGGTCCAATAAATTGGCCTAGCAATAGCACGGATTTCTCAGTTATAGATACTTCTTATGAGGGTATTTAAAAGGCAAAGTATAAGCCGAAAAAAATATAAATTTAGATAGGATTAGGGAAAGAATTACCGCAGAAGTAGCAATTTTAAATAATAAACGGTATAATACTCGAAGCGCTGTTAATAGACGGGAAAGGATTTATAGAAAATGCATTGAACAGAATGTGGAGCATCTACTGCAATAAGAATGTTAAAATTACTACACTGTTAGATTTTTTATATTTTGTTAAACGTGTTCATTATTTATAATTGACATTTTTAATAAAGTAAGTAGCTAAGTTTTGACCTACCTGTATTTATTTGACGGATATGTCAAAGTTCATGGCTACTTACTTGATGAAATCAACATATGTAGCAATATCGCGTGAAAATGATAAAACTTATAGTTTTTTGCATTTTGTTATGTAACCATTAAAGTCAGACATAGGGTATGCTACATAAAATATGTTTAGAATTTCAAGAGCAATGCAAATCGCAAATAAAAAAATAGGGTATTCACTTAAAAAAATAAAGTAAGACCACGTCCAGACTTTCTGGAACACCCTGTATAGATGAAAAGAAGTTTTTTAAAAAAATTATCTTGAACCACCAAACTTTTATACCAAACTTTTTTTTCCTTAACGTTAAATAAAAAAGTTAATATGGGGTTACATTTATAACCGGACACCCTGTACCTATTCCAACGTTATTAATATCGCCAAAGCACGAAACACATCTCGGTAATACCGAAGATTATGCACTCTAAACAACAGGATACTTACTCATCACATCACATCTGAAAATTAATTTGTATAATGGCAGCGACGGAAGGGTTTTAGAACTTAATTATTATTTATTGCGACTATCGCAAGTACAAAATAAATCGATCTGCGGTCGCCGGCAAACGTAAAATTTAAAATGATGATTTTATTCATTAAAATTATTGACGGGTTTTAGGAGCAAACCTTCCTGTTCAGGTCCGCGGTAAGAAATGGAAATTGTAAAAAGGAAATAATTATTAAAATTCAACTACTTACATTATGGAACTTTAGCAACGAACTGGATAATGCAGTGGCGCACTAAATAGATTGTTTAATAAGTTCTGTCGTTCGATAAGAAAAACACGATTTTATGGTATGAGGTACAGGGTCTTTGATTATATTTACGTGGCTTCTGAGGCCTTTATTTTTGAAGACAGAAAAAAATGTTTTACATAAAAATTGTATGATTTTTCCATATTATCTTTTAAAATTATCAGTAAAAAATTATCGCAATAAAAAAATGGAAAAATATAGACAACTTCAACTTTTTTAAATAAAACACCCTGTATATTATGCGCCCAATGAAAGATCTTTTTCTTCTGATTTCAAATATATAAAAATTAATAATATTTGGATGAACCATTTTTGAGAGATTTTAGGTTAAATTATTAATAAATTATAAAAACGTTCCATATTAGTATCAAGAAAGCCATGGAAACAATGGAATTGTTATGTTGCTGAATTTGGTGAGGGTTTTCTCTGGACCGAAAATGTTTATCTTTGTGAACATTCCTGCTAAAGTGAAGGAAGACTTGTCGTTGAATAGAATTTTATTTAAAAACTTTGGATCCTGCTGCATACTGCTATTTCCAATGCATACTTAGGTCGGTCCTGCATATTTTTTTCAGGAAGATTCTGAACGGATATAAATTTATAAGGATAAAATTAGTAAAATTTTAAGGTTAAATAAATTTTATAATCTGTTTTATTAAGTTCAGATGCCGCATCCGAGATTGATATTTCAGGATTTTCTAAAATTATTAAAAGTAGTTAGTGCTAGTCCAATAGAAAAATTATAATAATTATCCTAAAAAGAGGATATCACAAACTTTTCATTTCGTGCTGCAGTCCTTTTCTTTATTTTAAAGCTTTTTCGTTCAATAAACTTTCTAACTATGTATTTAATAGTATCTATAGATGATACCCGTTGTTAAGGATATAATAAGTAATATTCCCTTTGCACTGTCGTCACATTATTAATGTTACTTATATATTATATTTTAAGCTTAAATATCTCAAAAATGGTTCATCCAAATATTATGAATGTATATATATTTGAAATCAGAAAAAAAGATATTTTATCGTAGCTCATAATATACAGGGTGTTCCATTTAAAAAAGTTGAAGTTGCCTATATTTTTCCATTTTTTTTATCGCGATATTTTTTTACTGATAATTTTAAAAGATAATATGGAAAAAAAACCTACAATTTTTATATAATACGTTTTTTTCTGTCTTCAAAAATAAAGGCGCCAGAAGCCACGTAAATATAATCAAAGACCCAGTACATTTTCTTTTGATTTATGAATTTCCTTCCCAAAGTAAATATCCGAAAGATTGTTGAAACACGCTTTCGAGGCTGATGTTACCTCTTCGTTTCATGAATATCGTCTTCCACGCATGTTTTTTTTGGGATGTAAGAACTGCCAAAAGTCAAAGGGAGCTAAATCTGGCAAGTAGGGTGTAAATTGCAACAATCTTACTTTAATTCCCTAATTTTCAAGATGGTTTTTTAAGCTGTGTGAGAAGGTGAGTTGTCCTAATGAATATGATTTTTTTCTTGTGTAAACCACATATTTTCTTACGAATATTTACATCCAACTGGTCCAAAGGGCTTTAATAATAATCTAAGGTTATTATTTTACCAGTTTGATGGTAATTTATAAACAAAATTCCTTCTTGGCAAATTTATGATTTCTAGGTCGCTTCGGACCCGACGGTACTGAGTTCCCGCCAGTCCGCTACTTCTTGTTTTTATGTAGGATTATGGCAGTAGATCCCAGTCTCATCGATAGTGATTAAAAAAAA
>JAHBCN010013627.1:0-23825 GCA_019359885.1 Listronotus oregonensis
CGACGACGCTGCAAGCAACAGCAGCACGTCAGAAGAAATTTAAATTTTCGTAAAATTTTGTTAATTTCAACTTTGCATGTTACAATAAATAAACATATCAAAAAAATACAGCCCAACATTTATTTACATGGTCCTTCGAGCCGGATTTTAGACCAGTGAACGAGAAAACAAAGAAGAAAGTGTCTTTTACAAGAAGCCTTCATTTTGATTTTAACGCTAGCAGCAAGAAACAACAGTGGCAAGCAGCGGACACGAGTAAATTCCGCATCGTTAAAATCAGCATTGGAATTCACCAGCCAGCAACTAGTGACAAGTTAAACAAGTACATTACAAGTGCTACAAGTACTAGCAAAAGATTGAACGAGATCTTAGCAACCAGCATTATTAAGCCCAGTTCTGCCCGATCAAGCACAAGATAACAAAATAAATAGAAACATTGGATTAAGGGTGAGTCGGTGAGACAATTTTACCTCATCCAAACAGTCAAGTTTACTCCTAGCCAAATTTAATAAACCTCAATTTTATCTTTCTTTTCTTTATTCTTTTCCTATTAATTTGGTTATTGGTTATTTTTGTTTGGTGGAGCTCGGTTTGGGTGAATAGTTTGAGTTTTGCTCCAAGAAGGTTAAAAAAATAAGTACAAACCTCTACTGAGTTGTTTATTTGCATGCACAAAATTATTTAGTGTAAATTCAAGTTATCAAGCAAAATGAGTGACTACAATGCTCTTTTTAGAAAGCAAGGGAGTTTAAAGGCTTCTTTGACACATTTTACTAAATTTTGTAGACAATTACAAGGAACAAAAGGAGCCTTTAAACGACACCCAAGTTATTTGTTTACAAGAAAGACTGAATGGCTTGCAAAATGTTTTTACTTAGAGCCTAGCTTGAGGGCAAGACAGCGGAAGTGATTAAGTCAATAGAGTTTTTCTGAGCAGGGCTATTCTGTGGCATGGGATGCGCTTGTAGATAGATTCTATAATCAAAAACTTCTTATTCATAATCATTTAAGCGCAATCTTTAACACTGAAACAATAACCAAAGAATCGTCTAGCAAAATACGAGGGTTAATCGATAATTTATCTAAGAATTTAAGTTCCATAAGACTTTTAGGGCAAGATACAACCAATTGGGATGTACTTTTGATATTTATTTTGAGTTCTAAACTAGATCACAAAGCGGTCCTTGATTGGGAAAGATGTTCGTCTCAAAATAAGTCACCAGTGTTAAGTGATTTTACTAGTTTTTTGAAATCGCGAGCTGACATACTAGAAAACAATCGAGAGCATAAATCCTGTAGGGACTCAGTTGTCAAGCAAGACAAGTGGCTTGACAAGCGAAAGCCCCCGTGATTTGAAAGCCATGTTGGCCACTGGCAAATATAAATGTTATTTTTGTAATGAGGAACATTCAATTTATTCGTGCGCTAGCTTTAGAAATTTATCGGTGGATGCAAGATTAAATTTTAATAAAAATAAAAAATTTTGCATTAATTGCTTAAGGGATAATCACGCAGGGAAAAAATGCGGTTCGGTCCCTGCAGAAAATGGTGAAAATTTTCATAACCCCTTTTACACCCTTTTTAAACGAGTATTCAAAAACTTTTTTAATAGTTTTAAAAGCGATAGTTCGGGCACCAGCAAGAAGAATAATATAGCTCAAGGAAGCTGTCAAGGTGTCAACACGAATTCTAGCGAGCACAGTATCGTGGCAGTAAGCAAAGCTGATATTATTCATAGTTCAGATCCGGGCTACATATTTTTATCAACTGCAAGAATAAAGGTTTATGACAAATTCGGTAATGAGCGTTTTGCACGAGCACTTTTGGATTGCGGTTCTCAATCCTCTTTTTATTTCCCTTGGCTTCATTTAAGCGGCTAGAAGTAGCAACGGAAAGTGCCAATTTATCAGTTACTGGGATAGCCAACATTTCTTCTCGTGTTAAAGCAAAATGTCATGTCGATTTCTCCTCAATTAATAACAATTATAGGGGTGTTTTGGCGTGTTTTTATTTTACCTGAAATATCCAGCATTTCAGCAGTAGCAGCAATATTGAGGCATCTTCTATAAACATACCCTCCAACCTGGAATTAGCGGATCCTGATTTTCTGGCGCCCGGAGGCCCTATCGATGTTTTAATTGTTGCCGATTAATTTTGGGTTTTATTAGACAGTGAAAAAATTTCTTGTGATAAAAAATTTACCATTTTTGCAGTCAACCGAATTTGGTTGGATTCTGGCAGGCAAAATGAGCAATTCAAATCATGATTTAAGCGTCTCTTCTTGTCACTTTATTTCTAATGCTGACCTTCCAGAACTTACCGATGAAATTTTGGGAGTTTGAAGAGACTAGTGTTGCCAAATCGCTTTTCAAAAATGAGATTTCAATGTGAAAACATATTCGTGAATACCATGCGACGGGATTCAGACGGACGTTTTCATCGTCACTTTACCGTTAAAGCAAGCACCCGAGTCTTTTAGGTACTTCGCTCGAGCAAGCCGAAAAACGTTTTTATTCTATCGAGAAATGGTTAAGGAAAAACAAGCAAATGCGTGATTGTTACGTCGATTTCATGCAAGAATATGAAAACCCTAAATCATATTATTTAAAATTAATTGCTGAAAATAGAACCCTGCGTGCTCGTTTCGGGATGAGCATGCCTCCTTCATGGTGAGTACTGCATCTTAATATAATTTTTAAGCACTTAATATTAATTTAAAAAATTATGGTGTCAGTTTAACAAAAAAAAGTCTCGTTGGAAAAAAAAATTAAATGCATTTTTCAAAAAGTTAGCCTTTTGTTTATTAACTATTGTCTTAACGGAGGTACGAAAGTGCCATGTTTGCGATAAATACCTTTTTTTTTTTATTTTGTTGTGAATTTTTAAAAGAGTGAGTTGTGTTAACCAAAAGAATAATAGTGCCGTTTAAATGTTTTGGAATAATCATGTAACCAGACGAATACTTAAGTCACTGCTGACGTAAAAGGGTACACTTATTTAAAAATAATTAATTCGTCCTAATGAAAGACAGGGTTACAACTAATCTTCCTAAGGGTTTATTTATTTAGGAACTGAGCGGATGTGTACGATAAACAGCTGGAGTGCCTATAGGAAAAGCACTGGACCAAAGTTAAAGGCCACTGGCTCTAAGCCTTCTTCAGCAAATGTAAATGAATCATTTACAATGGACCACTTAGTGTTTTTGCAGACTGTGATGGTCATTAGTAGTAGGCAGGTTTCCATAATATTTTAAAGACGGGAAATGGTCTGTTTAATTTTTTTTTATTCTTCTTGGGTATGAGCTTTTCTTAATAATTTAAACAACCAAAATTTTACTTAATCGTTTCGCCTTTACATGGAGGGCTTTTTTCAAAAAATTTTCTTGTATTCATTTTTTTCCAATCTTAAAAATATTCCTTTACAAAAAATAGTACTATTATTATAACAACCTAAATAACATACAGATTTTAGACAATTTAAGCATTTGTAAATACTATACGGTCTTTTTTTATAATACTAAGGATAACAAAAAATAAATATTAACAAATTATACAGTACATTATAAAACATAGAACAGTTAATTTTATTGTTGTTTTTTAAATCAAAAAAATACGTATCCTGTTCTATGTTTTTTAATGTATGTGTTACTGTATAGTTTGTTAATATTTATTTTGTTATCGTTAGTATTATAAAAAAAAATTAAATAAGACCGTATTGTATTTACAAAAATGCTAAATTATCCTATATCTCCGTGTTATTTTAAGTTTGTTATCCTAATAGTGCCATTTTTTGTAGAGAATATTTTTAAGATTGGAAAAAAATGAATAAAAAGAAATCTTTTAAGAAAGCCCTCAATGAAGGAGCCAAACGTCAAGTAAAATTTTGGTTGCTTAAATCATTAGGAAAACCTCATACCCAAAACAGAATCCAAACTTTTTTATAATAAATGGTTTAAGAAAATTATGGTAAAAAATTTATATATATATATATATATATATATATATATATATATATATATATATATATATATATATATATATATATATATATATATATATATATATATATATATATATATATATATATATATACATATATATATATATATATATATATATATATATATATATATATATATATATATTTATATATATATATATATATATATATATATATATATATATATATATATATATATATATATATATATATATATATATATATATATATATATATATATATATATATATATATATATATATATATAGCCTATATAGCCCCTGTAGAGCAAAATAAGCGCCAAAATTAGCAATTTTTGAGATCTTCCGCCAAATGACATTTCAAAAAGTGCCGCCCACCGATGGGCATAAAGGTGCCAAGCGCCGGACTCAACAATATCAGTTTTAGCCGAGGGTACAAGCGCTACAAGTTAAATATAAATAAGAGCAAAAAGGTGCCCCGGATTGTTCTGAAAAATGGTTGTGCACAAAGGTGCACTTTATTATTATTTGACAGTAGGAAGTACCAAGTTTTTAACCTGTCTGTGTATGAAAACGCAACAAAACGTGGAGACTGCTTTGTATGGGGCGAGTCAGATGACAAAAGAGGTGCTCTGGAAATCAGTACTTGCATCAGCAAATGGCTTAATGGATTAGTGCAGAGAAAAGCAGGCCAATTGAAGGTTATTTTGTACTGCGACAATTGTCCAGGACAAAATAAGAATAAAACTATGTTTTCGATGCTTCTGTACCATACTCCAATAAGACACAGGACTACATAAGTGAGAGTGACGAGTCAAATGGCGATTAAGTTATTCCTTATTATTCTCAAGAATTCTCGGTATTATGTTACTAGTTTACTCTTTTTAAGAATTTTTTATTTCCTTTCCATTATAAGTACTCTACTTTTTCAGGAATTTTTTATTTCCTTCTTTCACTATAAGTACTCTACTTTTTCAAGAATTTTCATGATTTATTATGAGTTCATGTTATGTTGAGCTTTGTCTGTGATAATTTTTACAGATACTAGCTTAGTTTTGTATAAATAAATTACTTAACCCAGTTAATTTAGCAGTTTTGATGTATCAATTAAGGAGCCAAGCTTCCAGATAATGTTGAAATTTCAAAACTATCTTAAGAGCAAAAAAGGGCCCAAGCGACACTTTTCTTCAAAATACAAAGTTTTTTTAAAAACGCAATAGGGCAGAATGTAGCCATTATAGCAACAGTTATTGACACCAAAACTCATAGAGAAAAAGAATAAACACACAAAAGTGGAAATTAAGTATCAAATTTAAAAATTCAGTTTTTATGCTCTCTCCTGCACAATTTTGTATTTGGCGCTTGGTACCTTTTTTGCTCTACAGGGGATATATATATATATATATATATATATATATATATATATATATATATATATATATATATATATATATATATGTATATATGTATATATATATATATATATATATATATATATATATATATATATATATATATATATATATATATACATCATATATATATAATATATATAATATATAAAAAATATTTTTTTTTTCAAAAATAATACAATATTTTTTTTATTTCGAAAAAAATTCAACTAATTTTTTTATTTTAATATATTTTAAATTGTTATTTTACAAAATAATTTAAAAATATATCTTAGTTAAAATGCTGGTTAACTTCAGTGTAGTGAAATTGGATAAAAATCTAAAAAAGTAACCTTTTTTTATTCTTATTTTCTTAAAAGTTTTTTTCGCAAAGCACATATTAGCATGTCCGAGCATTTAATTCGATTTTTAACACATTATGTTTAACGACCTTATTTTGCAACAAATAGTGCCAACTTACAACTCAATTACATGGATTGTAATTTACAACTGTGAGACAATCCGTTAGTTCAATTAACGTTCTCCTAATGAAGACGGGACGCAAATTTCTGTTTACTGTAAAGTTGGAAACTGTGTACCAGAAATGAATTTAATTTCTAGTTGGATACGTTAAGGATGAACTGACAGATTTCGTAGAGGTAATCCATCTAGGTCAGTAAGCCTCACACAGGGAGTTTCTTAAAAACGTCTAAAAATCGCAAAGTGTAATTTTTTTTATCATGTAAAAAAGTAATGTGAATATGCAGTGATCAACTACTGCAGGCAAAAGTGGACTCTATTGCCCTTTAAAATTGACGTTAAAAGAGAATTAACACAAACGTGGTTTAAAAACAAGAGAAGGTCCGGGATGTGGAATTTATTCACGATCTTTTAACTTAGCTCACAGGCATAGCTGCCAAAGAAATAAGCAATAGGAACATCACTGATAAATTCGTTCTTATACATACGGATTGCAGATAGACCCTACTAGCCCTAAGGAAACCACGCTATACCACGGCTCCTGTATTAGAATGTCACCGTGCCCTGCAGGAATGTAGTCACCCTCTGCTGAACCAAAGGACACGCTTATTCCAAAGGCAACCTCATCACTGACTTCTTGGCCAGGAGGGCTGCCGGAACCTTTTGGACCCGAACCTTTCGTAGGTCTGACAGGGGCTGCAATGAGGGACCTAATCAAAAAAAAACTCTCATCAGCAGCTTACAAGACGATGGGATGAAACGGTAAACTGTTACTTTTTCAGGGAGTTACTGAACTATTCTGATAGAGATACAGCTAAGCATTAATTGGCAATGCCTAGGATGTACCTTCGTCTAATCACGGACATTGTCAACTGCGAAAATACCTCTTTACAGTGGGTATAAACGACACACCTCTGAGTAGAGGTTGTAAACAGGAAGACGAGACGAGTGGAGGCACATTCTTTGCTTAACTGCCCTGCACTCTCGTCCAGAGAAGATCCGTACTCTGAGTGTCAACTTTCCTTACATGGCGATGGGGAGATTACACTCAAACAACGTTGTCACCTACTTTTATCGATAGGATGGGCGGCATACTAAGTAGAGAATTTTGCCCCAGGAGATTATCACTGCACCTAGGCCTACTGAGGCCTTGGTGCGGGTGATGTTTATAGCCCTTTTCACTTTCAGATGCAGTGATTTCCAAATTCTATTTCCATATGTCTTGCTATCTCGTTTACTATACATGATAGAGAAACGTTTCGGGGGAGGAAAAAGTTTTAGAGGATTCAATGCTGAGTTTTTCTTTGTAAAGTTAAATTTTTTCTTCTTAAAATTTAGTTTAAAAGATATTTACAAAAAGTAAAAATGATCGATCATCACTAAAAATCCTTTAATTCATATTGTAAGCTATTAATTAAAAAAAAAAACACCGTAATAACTCATCTATTACTATTGCGTTTTTTTTTGTTTTTGTGAGATTTTGGTTGATTCAATTGGAAACACATGAAATTCTTATTTTTGTTACCATTGGCAAGCAGAATTTGGAGAGACGATTCCTTAAAATGTATTTTTTAGTAGGAGAAAAATGAATCGGGCTTTGAGATTTTTTAAAATATGGAGTGAATTGATTTTTAGGGGGATGTTGATTTTTAAATCCCTGATAAAAAAGTTATGTGTATAAATATTAATATCCTTTTCTTTAAAAAATAAAAATCTAATCAAACCTTTTCGAATCTTTCATGAATTTCTTTTAAATGAAGTAATAGAGATTTAATTTCAACAAAATGCGCCCATACCCATAAGGTTCTACTGAATAAGAGAGTGTTTTAAATACTCCAGTTTAGACACCGTTGGATAGAAGCTTATGGACATATAGATGGCCTCCATAATCTCTGAATCTAACACCTCGAGATTTTTTTAGTGTTGGAAAATAAAATTTATAAAGAAGTCAGCTTTACCCGACAACATCTTGATCAAGAAATTCATTAGACCTTTGCAGAAATAAAACCATTACACATCATGAATCTCTTAAAAATCCGTTCGAAAGAATATCAAAAAGTGCATTGAAAAACAACAGAGGGTCGTCGATTTTGTTTTAAGATTTATATAAATTTTTATTTTTGCTTTTTATATATAAACTATTTTTTCTCCTATTTGTATGTTATAATATATTGTGTAATGTCTTTTCAGCTATAATGTCAACAAAGTTTTGTCTCTAATAAAAGATTTTTTATGGCCTACTGTGGTTTAAAGTTCTAAAGTTTAAATAAATCGCATAGAAAATCAATATCGTCCATGGTTTGCTATGTTAAAAAAAAATTAACATGCTGTCTTTTTAGAACTATGTAGAATATTCCATTTAAAAAATGGAGGTTGGGTCCGATAACTTTTTTACCCGATTCCTTATACTTATTTCAAAAACGGCAAAATATTTAATAATCATTATAAAAAAACTTTTGTTTAAAACATTTTTTTTATTATTTTTAACTAAGAAAATATAGCGCCATTCTAAAATTGACATTTTTTTTTCTGATTTTCCCCCGTATTCCTAAAATTTTATTTTTACCATTTTAATATAGATAGCACTAAGAATTACTGAGACACCCTAAAAAAGTTTTGAAAATGAAACACCCTGTACTGTTTTAATTATTTTAAATTTATTTTAATTTTACAGAAATATTTTAATTCATTAATAATTTATTATAAAAATGAGTCAATATTAAAAAGTAACATATAACAATAGATTTATTTGACTTTGTAACACTACTTTTTCATCCTCAATTTTCATAAACACCATTTTTATTTTCAGCTTTGATGCACGCCGTCGTATTCGGTAATGTTACCGCCATTATCCAAAGGATATACTCGAGAAGATCTCTTTACCATACGAAATGGAGAGACCTTAAGGATTTTTTTACCCTTCACCAGATCCGAAGGATATGAAAAACCGTATGCAACATTATTTTCAAACGATGTGGTCTCTTAATCACGGCATCGATATTCACGAGGTAAAGGCGGTAAGGGTTATTAACATTTTTGGTCTAGTACACCGCTTTGTTCAATGTGCTTAATTATTCTTTTAATACGTCTTTTAAATATCATAAATTTTCTTACATAGCTTAAAGTAGACATAACCTTTTTACTTTTATATTATTTTTAATAATAATTTATATACATTTATTTAACCTTGTTCTTGGCTCTTCACTTTTTTTTTCTAATTGACGTTTATAAGTATCGTTTTCGGCTTTAAATTTTAAAACAAATAAATACTCTACTAAAACTTCGCGAGTGGATTTATTTTGGCGTAATCTACAACTTTTATCTTCGAAACTTCTTAGAAATGGGGCAATTTTGATATGGCATGCGTCAAATTTGTTAATTTAAGGATAAATAGAAAATTTACGAAACCTTTTTGAACTGTCACAAGATTTAAAAACCAAGTTTCCTTAAAAAACTCAATACATAATTCTATTGCAATGCCCAAACAACAACTAAAAAATCCTTTATTTATTAAATTCTTTAGTGGTTTTAAAATATTTTACACAAAATTTATCTAAAATAAAGCTTTAATAAATTGAGAATTTTTTTTGTTAAATTAGATCGTAGTATACAGGGTAATCCAAATTAAGTGTCCACCATTGATTTTAAAAAAGTACAAATTTATTCCGTATAACTACCGACCAGTTCAAACGTATTTTTGGCAAAAGATAAAGATTTTTTTAGAGAAGACTTGTTTTTTGCCATTGGTATCTTAACTTCTGTTGCCAAAATATAAATAACTTTCGCTACATTTTATGGACAGATGAATCAAATTTCTCAAATTCTGGAATGTTTAATGCGAAAAAACCACCATTAATTTAAGGGTCATGAAGAAGAAAATCTTTTGTTAGAATGCATATACAGTGAAAGAGGTCCACAAGTCCGTTTCAGTTTCAACTTTTGGTGCGGTATAATTGGTTCAAAAATGAAATTTGTTGGTCCGTTCTCTTATGAGGGCATCCTAACTGGTAAAAGATATGTGGAATTTATAACAGAAATTCTGAATAATTTCTTAGACGAATTGGATCTTATAAGTACACATCATCTGCATTTTCAGCAAGATGGCACACCTGCCCACAACTCCAGAGGTACTTATCATTTTCTAAGTTCGTACTTTTAATGATCAGTGGATAGGAATTGTGAAATGGCCCAATCGCATTTTCAACAGGTGGCCTCCCAGATCACCAGATACTTTTAACCCATTGGATGAACAATATTACTTCTTGTGGGGTTACTTCAAGAACCAAATTTACAAGCTTGAAAGAAGGTACGATAACGTCGACGCTTTAAAGACTGCAGTTAAGGAAAAGATAACCCAGATAGATGGAAGGACCATACTTAAGACAGTTCGAGCAGTTGAAAAACGTGCCCAAAAATAATTTTTGAAAAACAAGGTGGTGTTTTCGAGCATCTTTAAAAAAAAATTATTTTATTAGATTATGAGTTGATGTTGAAAATAAAGTTTGTCGATACAATTTAATTGTTTCAGATTGGAGGCCATAACTTTAACAATTTGTAACCTAGGAGAAAACTCATTATAAACTTTTTGTTTAAAATTTGATGTTTTAACAGAAAAATATAATATGCTGGGGTTTCCATTAAAAAAATGTTATTTTCCTGAAAAAAATCAAAATAACGATTCTCAATTGTTTCTTTTTATTTCTTATTTTTACCAGCGTTAAAAATGCTACTAGTTTGCTAATTTAAACAACTTTGTATTTTCACTAATAACAAAGTTACTAATGGTAGACACTTAATTTGGATAACCCTGTAGAATTTAAAAAATTTTATTTACAAAAAAAAATTAATGATTTTATACTGACTGTATTCAGTCATTTTTAAATAAACTGCGAAAAAAATACTTAATTCGCATGCTTATTCTATAGAGCATTCGGATATTTTATTTTCAATTTATTATTTTACGATTTATCTGTTCTTTAAATTTAAATAATTATATACCTAACTTAAAAGTTTATGATGCACATTTTCTGAAATATTTTAAACACATTTTAAATAAATAATATTTAGCTTATTTATATTTATTTTTAAATATTTTTGGTTTAAGACCTTCTAATTTATTTAAATGTTTTGTATTATTGACTCTTGAAAAAATATTTATTAGTGCTCAAAGCAGTTTTTTTTCAAGGAATTTCAATGTTTATCGTTCTTTTTCATCTTTATAAAAAATACTACCCCTAAACTACCTCCAATAACGTCTGGGTAACGTCATCTCGGCCAGAACTAAAGCTTGTAGTAAAATGATTATCTGTCAGAGCACTAACCAAGCCAGATGTTTTTTAACTTAGTTTATCCGACAAGTACTGGTATTTGAATGCAGCAAGAAATATTGATGCGGTAGTTTTTTTTTAATATTAAGGTATTCTTAATTAAAATTCACATTGCGCTAGGTAAAATTTATGACCAGTTGGTATTCCTATGTACTTATCATAATATAATCATTTTTATTGATAATTAACGTTTTTATTTATGAATCAACAATAAACTAGTAAATGTAATAAATAACTTATTTGCGTAATTTATTTAAAAAAACTAATTAAGAAATTTAAGTGTCTGCATCGGATAAAATACAACATTTATAAAACTGACGTTTGTAATAAATATGGCGCTCGCCGATGCATAATACATTCATTTTTAGTTAATCGTTGCTATGCGACTCCAACTGCCACATGTCAAAGTCGCAAATCAAAGGCCTATTTCTACTATTTCATATAGCATTAAGAGTAAATTTCTTTTTTCACTAGAGAGAAAAATACTTTTCTCACTGTTTGTGGTTTTTGCTTATTGCATGAGAAATATTTTATTTTAAAAGTTAGTGATCAGTGACAAAAAATGTTACTTTTAGTGCCAGTCACAGACATTTTTTTACACATATTGCACCCTGTTACCAAGAAAGAATCTAAAAATTCGCCTTTTTACCATAGAACAATATTTCTTTCCTTATTTGTTGTTTTTATTGTAGAAAGTTATGTTACTATTTTATTTAAATTTTAAATTAAACTACTTTCCTTTATTTTAAATAACGAAATTATTTATTAAAATAGCTTTAAGTCTTTTGAATAATATTATTTTAAAAAATATATAAAAGTGTAAAATGAGATCATATGGATTTTTAAATTTACTCCATCTGTTAAGCCATTTCAGTTTGTTGTTTAATATTTTTCCTGAGGTATATTTTTCGTATTTCTATTTCGCCACGGATATGAGAACGAAAATTGCATTATGGGATTGCAATGTATTTTTCCAGAACGTATTGGTAACCTAAACCGAAGTTTTATATGGTGTATTTTATTTTTCGTACAGGGTCGTCGTCGGTGATAAATGGATTAAATAGTTACAATAGATTCTGAAAGTCAATATAGGATAGAAGATGATTGTGGTTCTTTAATAACACTAATCTTGGATTTCCATTGTCTTTATTTGTTAATTGATACACAACGTTTCGGTTGGTGATGTATTTCCAACCGTTTTCAAGTAATAACTTAAAACTATTCTTAAAAGCTACGACCTTATATACTATCCGTTGTTCACCGAAGCTTGACAGACTTTTTACGGTTCAACAGCAAGGGCAGATATTGGAATATCTACACTAGGTTTGCTAAATACATTTTGGTTGTTTGCAATTATTACAGCTTCTTAGATAATAATACCTTAGTAGAACGCACCCCTTTTGCCGCTGGATGGAGTACTGGAATTGTTGGAGCTGTGCCTCCGTAGTTCTTACTTTCAAACGAAAGATAAGTACTATGCCAAGACGATGGACTTCCCATGGGTTCATCGCTCAAATATTTACATATGGAATGGTTTGTAATGCAATAAAAACTGCACCAATTAAACCAAAAGTTTGGCTACGATATGTTGACGCTGCTCTTATTGTATGGACAGGTAATAACGAAGAACTTGAAGTTCTTAATGGCTTAAAACATCTAAATTATCTTCAACCCTATATCAAATTGAAAATGGAGAAGGAACAAAATTCGTTTCTACCTTTTTCTCGACGTTTTTAGTCAAACGAAATAAAGGATATATACAAACCTCGGTATAAAGAGAACCTACCCAAACTGGACAATATTTACACCAAATTCCAATCACTCTAACGAAACGAAGCAAGGAGTCATACGTACTCTATATAACCGGGCAATGACCTTATGAAACAGTAAGAATATAACTACGGATCTCAAACAAAACGGCTACAGTGAGAGATTGGTTAAGAATGACTGTATCTACCAAATACCCTGTGAATGTGGTGAAGTGCATATATCGGGGGAATCAACAAGACCACTTGAAATTAGAGTTAAAGAACACAAAAGAAACATACGGAATGAGGTGAAACTAACGTCGAAATCAGGGATTGCCGAACACGCATGGTCATAACAACACCGCATAAAATGGACGGAAGCAAAAATCATTTATAAAGAAACCCACTAGAAAAAGAAAATTTAAAGAAGCTGTAATAATTGCGAACAACCAAAATGTATTTAGCAAACCTAGTGTCGACATTCCGAATATCTGGCTGCCGTTGCTGAACCGTGAAAAGTCGGACAAGCTTCTGTGAACAACGGATAGTATATAAGGTGGTAGCTTTAGTAGTTATCAGTTGAAAACGGTTGGAGATACATCACTAACCAAAACGTGCATAATTAACAAATAAAGACAATGGAAGTTCAAGATTTTAGTGGTATTTAAACCATAACATTGTCTAACACTTTCAAAGAAACATTGTGGTTCTCATTTGGAAATGCTTGTGTTTTATAAAAGTATTCTATATAATAATGGGATTAATCAAGGGTCTTAAGGGACTTGTTCAAGTTATGTCAAATAAAAGAATAAATATCTGCTGTGGATTGTTTTTTCCGAAAATGTCGCTATTTGTCATCAATAGATTTTTATGCTTTGGCAAATATTTTAAAATTTCGAAATTAATTAATGTTGGTCCACTAAAACTGAATTTTGTATACAAGCTTTATAGCAAAAACTATAAATCACCTATTACCTCTTTTATTAATACTTATAAGTTAACGTTTTCATTAGTCATCATATGAACATATTTTTAATGGCCTCATAACACAACACAACATTGATAGGACGTTGTGTTTTTGTAGCATAAAATGGATTTTTAATGTTTGTTACATTTGTTGACACAAAATTCTCCCTAAAAAAGTTATTTTGTTTAGATAAGAAATTCCAGTCGTCACGTTGTTGAAATATTTAACAAGATTTAAATTTTAGGAATTTAATTAATAAATTAATTATTAAACTAATTATTTGAAAATTAAAAAACTTTGCGTTCCTTGCTAATAAAAAATACACTTTTTAGCAGAATTCCGGAAATGGAATGTGACCCAAAATATAAATGTAAAAAGGGCTTTTCACTTTTTATTTTTTATTTGTTATAAAGTGTAAAACAAGGCCAAGTTCTGGTTAGTTCTCAATTTTTACTTAAAATATTAAAAAAAGGTAATCTATTATCGTATTTTAAATAAAACTAAGTGATTAAAATAATAAATATTAATATTTTTAAACTTTGGAAATAACATATTACACTTATGTTTAGATCTTTTTCCTTAACATCCTTGTTAGTGTTATTTTTAGAACCTCGAGATCCAGACAATAAATTATTTATAGGATTACCATATTTTGTTTGTAAAAAGAAAAAAACCTAAATACTTGAAAACTAAATACATGCTGCTAAACAAAATATAGAAGTTACCGATATATCCCAGGCACCATCAGCAGATGCTGTCAAATCATCAACTGCCCAAACCCGAAGGAATCAAGTCACGGCTATGGTTGAAAGCTCATAAACTTTAAATATTAATTAAACGTTTGGAACTTTTAAACCACATAAAGAATTTACTGAAGTAACTTAAGTACCATCGCTACATGCAGTAGAATCTTTAATTGCGTAAACCCACAGTGATCAATGTAATGTTACTGTTAAAAACTCAGAAACAATAAAACTTAATACAACGTAAAAAATATAGTATTTATTGAAATACCTCAAGCGCAAAGATGTAGTTTAATTCCGGACTTTTCAAACTCAAAGTAATCAATCTTATGCTTTTGGTGAAAGGTTAGATATGGAACTTACTGAATACCTTAGGCACCGTCTTCGGATGTAGTAAAACTAAGACTGCAAACTTTAAAATGGACAATCTAATGTTTATATTAAACTTACAGACTTTAAAACTTGACATCGCTTTGAAAATACTTTCTAATCAAGTTGTAAAAACTTTACCTTCATCATATTATTCAAGAAATCAATGTTATAAAATTTAGTTCATAAATGCATTATCTTCTTCAGCTCACCACGCTGAATCCTTCTGGTAGCTCCGCACGTCCTAACTTCTGTTTTGCTGTCATAAAGCAAGGAAACCATCTGACACACACTTATACAAATTTTAGATCATCTGTACTGGCAGCTTTATAGCTCCAATAACTTATTTTAACTTTCAAGAAGTTCTCAAATCATTTAAAAGTTCTTCTCCATAATGCTGCTTTGAAGAAAAGGTTTAGTATGAGAGTAAAAAACAAATATGTAAAAACCATAAAATACACAAAAATGATATATTTTTAAAATTTTTAATTAATACATTCTTTTTCTTTTAATTTTGTACCCTTTTTTCCTTGTTTAATTAATCTGATTGCGAAGACTTTTTAATTGTCTATAATTTCTATTATCTGCCGCCTTCAAGGTTGAGAACACTGAGCAACAATTAAAAGTTAATAGCCTATTAGACTTCAGTGTTGTCCTTAATTTAAATTCCCATTTAATCGTATTTGGAAGTTAAAATAATTGAAAATATCTGTTTGGCAATTTTAGTTCTTGTCTTAAGATTCAGTTGATTTTAATAAGAAGAAAATAGTTCACAAAATATTGTAAAAATACTAAAAGTATAAATTTATGTGCTCTGTCGGTCTTTTTCCAATAGTTTTTACATTATTAAACATGTTTTAAAATTAATGACTTGTTATTTAAAAAATACACAAGTATACAGTACGTAAAAATAGAAAATTCTACAAATATTCCATGATACTTAAATTTTGGTGTACCATAAGGTACAATTTTTGGACTATTTTTATTTAATATTTCCTTATATGCTTTATTTATTTAAACTGTATAGGAAGACTTTATAGTTTTGCAGATGATACTGTGATATTTTATTCTGATTTCAGTTGGAACAATATTTAAAAATTTATTGTAGAGGATTTTATAAAAATTAAATTAAGGTTTTATAAAAATGTATTAACAATAACATACATTTGAGAAGACTAGGTATATCTATAACTAAAGATATAAAGACTTATGAGGCAAAAAACATACAATATTTAGTAGTCATAATTAATGTTAATTTAATGTGTAAGTTTTAAATTGAATATATTGTTAAAAAATTAACATAACCAAAATTTTAATATTTTAAGAATATATTAGATACTAATCAATTAAAATTATGTACCTTGCTGTTTATTATAAAATATTAGGTTAGGAAAGTGGTAATAAAAATTATACAAAAAAATTTATTTATTTAAAAATTTACAATAAAAATTGCTTTAATTCATCAAAACAATTATTTAAAAAAGTAAAAAATAGACATTAAAAAAATTATATTTTTATAACATCTTTATCAGAAATAGGAGGTGGTTGGTTGGTTATGGAGTTAATCTGGGTTGCGATTAAAAAACTGTCTAAAGTTTGGATGACTAAAGTTAATGAAGTTAAGATGGTAAATATCCACGAACATCCTTCACCTACAGATTAGACTAGTGGGCATTTTACCTTTAAAATATTTTACCATCGGGTCATCTCCATTTGTTTTTTTAAGAGGAAGGGAAAAGCTAAATAAAGAAAACTAACTCACATACTCAAAACGCAAAACGTCTGTTAAAACTTAGGCAAGTAAAATTAAATCTCCTCTAAAACATTAAGAAATTCTGGCAGTAAAGTTTAATAAATCCCTGTTTTGGTTCACACATTTATTTCTAAAAATAATGTTATAAAATATAATTTAACTAACCTTCTGATAAATAGTTACTTGTAAGTAGCATATATATATATATATATATATATATATATATATATATATATATATATATATATATATATATATATATATATATATATATATATATATATATATATACCTTTTAATTTCTCAACAACTTTTCCTAGTAACTTATTTCCACTTATCTTCTCAAATAAAATGTACTTTACTCTTGTACCATTTTTTAAGTTTTTTTAAATTTTCTGGGAAATCACCAAGCGTATAAAATATGTTAAATGTTTTCTATCCCAATCTTAGCTTTTTTCGGGATAAAAAATCAAAAAATAAAATTTTTTCTCTTCAACACCTTTTCCGTGAGATACTGTATATATGTATATATATATATATATATATATACATACATATATAGTATATATATATGTATATGTATATATATATATATATAGTAGCAGCAGTAGTAGTATAGATATATAGATATATATATGCATATATAGATATATATATATATATATATATATAGATTATAGATATATATATATATATATATATATATGTACATATATATATATATATATATATATATATTATTATTATATATATATATATAGTTAGCTAGCTAGCATATATATTATTAGCAAGGTATATCTATAAACTTTTACAGAGAAAGAAAATATGATCCACATACCAAAAATGAAAAACCAAAAACTATCAGAGACATAAACTATTGTTTTGCAAGTCGTGTATGATATTGGATATTAAGTTTCTATACTAAATCAATTTAAATAAATTCTTTGATTGGTTTAATGGTAGTAAATCTTTTTGGGTTTTAAATCATCAGTCAAAACTTTAATATTATTTTTTCCACTCCCAACCTCAGAAGACAAAATTATAAGAAAGTATTGTTATAAATAATTTACCACAAAAATTAGTTGATGGTGCTTAACTCTTTTTATGTAATTGGCGTTTCCCATAAATCTAGACATTCTTGATTCCATCCAACCTTATTATTGATCCTACGTTTACAAAAAGGCTTTCTTCTCTTGCCCCCGACGAGCTGTAGAAAATAGGTCACTTTTCATGAATATTTCCACGGTTTTTCAAATTAGCCCATAGACCATAGAATTTCTCCTCTAGAAGCTCCCAATGGACAGTCTACAGTCTATCTAGAGAGGCTCCAAACTTTCCACTTTAATCGTTCCTTAATCCCTAGAGTGACAAGACTGAAAAACGTGCGGCCTGCAGAGGTTTTTTCCCTTCTAAATCTCGAGTTAATGAACTACCTTCTACTTTGCTAAAAACACCCACGGTATGTTAAAACTTAAGACTTTGACTTTAGGACTTCGTGACCAAAATTTTAAAAAATATTCCGATCCTAATTGCACCCTGTATAACTATCCTAAATCATAGCAAATCATCTGCACGTAATTAATAATAAATTCATACCCGTATGTTCTAACAAAAACATTTTTTACAGACATTAAAAGAATTTCCCGAAGAACTCCGCGGAGACGTATCAATGCATCTACACCGAGAAATCCTGCAATTGCCCATCTTCGAAGCAGCCTCGCAGGGTTGTTTAAAACTCTTATCGCTTCACATCAGGACCAATTTTTGCGCTCCCGGGAATATTTGGAATATAAAGGCGAGTAATTAAATTCTATTTAAGCCCATCTTATAACGGATCGATGAAATTCAATTTTAAGAATAATATGAGTTATTATTATTTTTTAGGTAAGTGTATACACAATAATATACATTAATTAAGTAGGTGGCTTAGTATAATTGCTATGTTAAATCCCTCCTACGGACTTAATTAAGTTTACAATAAGGTGCTAGATATATTGATGATCAAAATTGCAAATGTTTGAAAAAAAAATAAGTGTTGGAAATTTATTAAATTTAATTTATGAAAAGTTATCTACAGGAGAGTGGCGGCTGGCGGTTTGTCTAACAGAAAGGGGTTATAAATACAAATGACCAAAGAATTTTTTTAAAAACATTTATTTAAAAAACGAAAAGAAAAAAAAAAAAAAAAATGCAGTTTTCAAATTTTGAACCATTACTTTTCTTCACCTGAATTTAGGTATATGTATTGCTTTACAGGAAAAGAAGCTGTAACCATGTTTTTAAACAGGTCTTTGGTAAAAGTCTTTAGGACTTGTAGTAACCGAGATATGATTAAAACCCCTAAAAATATGCGCGCTATGTCGTTGGATTTAAAATGATGTATTGAAAAATATGTTTAAAGGATTTATCAGCACACAAAAAAATTACAAAAGGTATCAACTAATTAAGTTGAAAAAAATGCTTTTTGTTCGTTGGTAATAAATTAATAATTAAAAAAATTTAAAAAAGGATCTTTAAAGCGAAGGAAATTTTCGATACAAAAGTCCCAACTCACGGAGTTCTATCCCCATTATTTATAATTTTAAATTTACACTGAAAATAGGAACCTACATGTGTTTTTTGAGTAGTTTATAATAATTTAAAAAATTAAAAGAATATGGGCATTGTATACACTTGAATAAACATTCAAAAATCCCTTATCCTACTAAGTGTATATATTTGTAATAATAATATATACATATGTAATAATAATAATATATATATATATATATATATATATATATATATAATATATATATATATATATATATATATATATATATATATAAATATATATATATATATATATATATATATATGTATATATATATATATATATATATATATATATATATATATATATATATATATATACATATATATAGATATATAAAATAACAAAAAGGTAAGAGTTTATTTGGGCATAGGCGCTCCTTAATAAATAAAAAAAAATAAAATATCCTGGTAGCTATGATTACTAAGGTGGGTTGTTTTAAAATTACGAGACCTCCAAGAAGTAAATGGACAACCTTGATTAGCCAATCCGATTACACTGATTCAGAATTTCACATATCCTTGAACTAATTAGAAGCCATTTTTTTATTAGTGTGTTGTTGTAAGCAACTTCTACGACTGTTTTTGCATAATACACCTAAATGGCGCTACATTAACATCTTAACCTGTCGATACTAAGATTTGTTGTTTTGGAATTACTTGACGAAATGGCGCTAGTTGCTTCTAACGTTCAGCTATAGTAGAGTTACCATAGGTGTTCATAGGTAACTGCTTACTCTAAAGTGTCTACGACCACCATTCGTTATTTTCATCCCCAGCTCCAAGGGGACACGTATAATTGGATTGAGCTTAACCCGGGATTATCCATTGACTTGGCGGAACGCCTCCCGTAGGGGTCCCTAAACTCAGTAATATATTAATCCTTATACCGGGATATTTTATTTTCTTATCATATTCAGAGCCTCATGCCCAAAACTCTACCTTTATTATATTATAATAAGGCTTAAGAGGTTTGTTATATATATATATATATATATACCATATGTATATATATATATATCATATATGCTCCTTGTATATATACTTTTATCTCTTCATATCTCTTTATATCTCACCTCCTACTATATATATATATGCCTATATGCTATATATATATAGCGGATAAAATAATATACGAACACCTGTGAAATAACGGAAAATTGGGGTGAGTTCAGATTGAATGCAACGTGGAAAAGATGCATAAAGGTCTTGGACAATATTTAAAGGAATATTAAGCCATTCCTCCTACAGAATGGTCTTTAATTCCGAAAGTCTGGAAAAAATATCAAAGCCAATTTTTGCTCGAATATCAATGGTTTTTTCAAATTTTCTCAAAAACTATCGACTTTACAGCAAAAATATAAAGGATCTTTTTGTAATAAATTGAATTTTCTACAGAAAAAGATCGTACTAACAAAAACAGTATATTCGATAGTTTTCGAGAAAAATCCAATTAACTTTGTGGAAATTTAATCTAGATTTAACATGGAAAATTTAAAATATCGACTTTCCACGTAGTTATTTGGATTTTTCCCAAAAGCTATTAGGTCTACGGTTTTAATTAATAAAACTTTTTTTGTAGAAAATTAACTTTACAGCCAAAAAGGTTTTTTTGGCTGTAAAGTTAATAGTTTATATAATAGTTTTAGAGAAAAATCGAATAAACCATAAAACTTGAGCAAACATCGGCTTTGATATTTAACAATTATTTAAACATTTTTTATTGCCCAACTTGCTGAAAAAAAAAACTTAAACTTGTTTTCAATGATTAGATTAGATTAGATTAGATTATTTGAGCGGAGATGGCGAAAAATGACCTCCACCACTGCAACCTTACCAGATTTTATTGTGGTTTCTCCTATCGTTCTTTAGAGTGCCTTGTCCAGGCCCGTTTCTTATAGACTCTAGAGTCTCGACACTGGCCACTCCATATAACACGCCGGTTTTGGCTTCTCCTTCCCAAGCCTATTAACCTAAGCCTGCATAGTTCTTCGCAATGGCACCACACATGTAAGGCTGTTTCTTCAGCCTCCTGGCATTATTTACACAGGCTATCCTCTGGGTTTATTCTTTCCAGGTGCTTGTTTTTACAATGTTCTGTTATTGACCTACCGTTATCCTTACGACCTTACGGCTGTGGCTCCGGTAGGTTTGATGTAAACTTGGCAAACGGGTCTTAATGAACTGCTTTGCTTGTCGTTATCCCGAGTGTTTGTAATTAAACTGTCTTCTACCCAACTCTTTAGATGCTTTAGAAAGACCTGCCGAGATACCGCAGAATAGCTCCGGGCCTATCATTTCCGCGATCCTCTTTTGGCTAAGTCGTCGGCCTCTTCGTTGCCTGGATGGCCCTCGTGGCCTGGTACCCAGGCTACCGTAAGTTTGTTTGCCAAGCCGACTTTTTCCAGGATCTGTATACAGTCTCCGACGCGTTTGGAATTAACTTTTGAGGAACTGATGGCCTTCGGAAGGGCCGCTTTGGCTATCTTTTGAGTAAATGACGATATTTCAACCTTTACTCCCTTTTTTTCTTTAATCCTCACGGCGCAATACACACTATTGCTGCAATTTTCCCTTTGGAAAACCGTGGCGTGCTGACCGAGACTTAAGATTACCTTTTTCTCTGATTATCTCCATAGATACCAGCTCCTACACCCTTATTTGAGCCATCTGTATACCAGTCTATTGATCAGACTTTGATTTGTTTTCAATGAACATTTCATTTAGGATATAGACTTCTAACTTTTTCTAATTTTTTTTATAATTTAATATTCACATCATCACTCATCTTAACAACATCTATTCAAACTCTGTGGAGTGGCATTTTTAGGTTATTAGCGCCATATTTCAAATTAAAATTATAAATAATGGAGATAGAACTCCGGAAGTAAGGACTTTTTTCATTAAAAATTTCCCCTCTGGGAGCTTTTTTTGTTTTTTTTTTATAATGACAGTTTCGGGGTTATTAACAAAAAACAAAAAGCCCTATTTTTCAACTTAATTTCTTTATAACTTTAGCAATTTTTTGCATGCTAAGAAATCCTTAAAATATATTTTCACATCATACCAAATTTAATGAGCTCTTTTATATATTTTTAGAAGCTTTATCTTAAATTAACACGTTTTTGAAATTTGTTGACTGGACTATTATTGTGATCTTAAAGCATTAACATTACCTGTGGGACTATTTTAGAAATTTGTACGACTTTGTTACATGCGATAGTCGATCAAACGTAAATGATTTGATAACGTCGAGATGTAACCCGTGTAAGTAATGGAGTTGGCGATAAACTTTACATGAATGATTACTTATTATTAAAAAAAAACGATGGAAAACCAAAATAGAACAGGTCTTTGAAAGTATCGATCTTTTTTATTTAATCATTTAAAAATAGACACCATAAAATAAGGCTTAATATTAAATTCTGGTAAATTGCTTTAGTTATTGTATATAATTTTTTTTTATTTCGGAAAAAATCTAGAAGACATTAGGTCTAATGACAAGTGTATCGCAAGTCTTTTAAGTAAAGTAAGAGGCAATGTATAATTACGATACTTAAATGGTAAAAGGGAAACAAGGAAAAACCTGTGAAAGCTGCAGGTTTCATAGTTTAGTCCTTCTAGGGATGAAGAAGAGGAAAATTAGAACCTAATTAAAAAGCATTAATTTAGAGTTGTTTAAGGGTTTCGTGAAAAGTGATTTTCTCAAATGTCTGTCAACTGACAGGTAAAATGAAATGGCAGTGCATTGTTCAGATGTTTTTGAAGTTTTCATTGGCCGGAACATTATCAGCTGCTTGTTAATTTCGAGTTTTGATATTTGGACTTGGCAATAGATCTAAATAGAAAATTTTACGTAGAACCCTGTACATATGTTTAAGCTATTTGATGGTGTAACCAATTTTCTTTTTAATGACATATCACAACTAAACATTTGTTTTCAAAATGGCGGTTTAAAAGATTCAATTAATAATTTAATTCAAAGGTAAAAGTTCGTCATCGGTGTATGTTATTTCTCCATTGCATTGAATGCCCATATTGCAATAGAAAAATGTCATATTTTTACCCAGAAATGCAAGCTGATGACATTTATCACCCAATATACTGAAAAATAGTTTTGTAAAAATGTTTATCGTTACATTTACTATTGAAAATGTTATATTACTATATCACAAATAAAAAACTAATTAGTATTAATTTTTAATTATTATTTTAAAACCAGTCATAAAATTCAAATGGTCAAAGAGTCAAAACTGTTATTATATTCCTTTCATAATATTTATATTTATTATTTATCTCTACTATGTAGATTCACAAATATTAGCCTGTTACAAAATATGAACTTTGATGCAAACTTTCGTCAGAAACATGAGTTACGTGTGTAAAGACTTTTCCAGCCTGGAATACCCCAAGTGATTTAAAGTTGTCCGGGTGTTTTGCCGTATCAAACAAATATTTGCTGACGTATCGAGGGT
>JAHBCN010013628.1:0-24196 GCA_019359885.1 Listronotus oregonensis
CTTGCGAAGAAACTGTTTTTTAAGCATAATGGGTTTAAAAATGAGGTTACGTCAGAGATTTATAAGGACAACCAGAGGCCCGATCCTGTAAGCAAATTTTTTGACATTCCTTTTCTCTATCTCTTTCAAAACAGTGACAAACTTATGAGTTACCTTTAAATGCAACAAGAACATGTGATCCCTATTTTGACATTCTCTTTCCTTATATTTTTACAGAGTCCCAGCCCTGGTATCTTTAATGGGCAGAGTGCGGAAATCTAAATAATTTAAAAGATTTGATAAGAAGTGCCGTTAATGTTAATACAACTTGTAATTTGGGATTAATTGCTTAATTTGTATGCTCTGGAGATAGGGTAGAAAGGTGTTATTATAAGTTTGCTAAGGAATGAAGTGAATATTGGACTGAATAGGACAATTTAAAAAATTAAAAATGAACCAGACAGAGTTGCAGCAAGTAATCCAAGACCAGGCGGAAAAATTCCTTGTCAAGCTGGGAAAAAGCAAAAATTGTGTGAGAACTGTGGTTAAAATTTGTTGACATCAAGCTGTGACTTAGTTTTCCTAATAAAACATTTAATTCAAATGTAGGTGCAGAAAGAATCGCGAGAGATTTAGGAAAACCAGAAAATTTTAAAAACCTATTTGAGTATTGAAATTTAAACGTTTTTAAAATGAAAACTGGAATCTGGAAAGCTTCTTAAGTGCATCACAAGTTTTTCCTGATTTAAAAACATTTACTGTGTGTGTGAGTTTCCTTTTTAGAAAAAATAAAAAAAGAAAGCGGTGAGCTGTTGAGCACAATTTGTAAATGTAAAAATAACATATTAAATAAAGAAATGAATTTGAAATTTTATTTTTATTGTCGTAAAGGTTAAAAATGTAATAATTTGCCAATGCTTGGTGTTAATATTATGTGATTAATTTTTATATCACCATACATTTCTTAAAGTGTATGGTGTTACTTAATATGATTAAAAATATGATTAAAAAAAACAAAAAATGCAAAAGTGAAAAGAGCTTAAAGATATAAGATGTACGTGAATATTTTTTTTTTTTTAAATGGTCTATAAGTGTGGTTCTGTCGACTTAACCTTAAGCTAGTAAAAGCATAAAGGCTAAAAAATAAATATTTACTAAGATGAAGTTCAATAAAACTAAATACGGAATTGAAAAAAACCTCGAAAAAATTTTTTAAATTTGTATTCTCTACTACAAACATACGTAAAAATTATTGGTTAAAAAATAATATTGATTAATACTTCGTAAATTACGTCACAGTTTTTGACAAAACACATTTTTTTTTTGATATAATGTTAATAAACGTCTTTGTGATTGTCGTTTAAGTTTTCCATTAAAAAATTTAAAGGCACAAGTGTGTAAAAGCTCTCTCTCTTGTAATTTTTTTTTTTTTTGGTTTGTCTCATTTTTTGACTGAAGAGATAAGGGGAGAATTTCTCGTCTCGGCGCCATCAGCAACCCTAACTGATGTGTGATTATTTTAAATAGAAAATCTGAATCTCAATCAAAGAGCTGTATTTTTGCTGCGTGACAAAAAAATAAATCAGTTAATTAGTTGTCTTTACTGTAACGAAATAACAAAAAGGTTAATAAATTCAAAATTTAAATTTATCATTCTTTTTAAAAATTTTAAATTATGTCAAAATATACCTATGTCTAGCAAAAATATGTGGAAAGGTTTTATGTACAGAATGACATTTTCAATTGAATTGGCATCTTCCAAAGTTAAAATAAATATATATTTATTGCAAAATAAATGCAAAAAAAAACGAATTAGAGAAAGGTAAAAAATTGTAATATTTTATTTTAGATTTTTGTCTACAACTTTTTTTTTATATAAATATAAACATTCCTGAACAGCAAAGAAAGCTTATGTTAAAACATTTAATATAAGCGCTGCAAAAAGTATTTAAATTTTACAACTTTTCGTCAATTTTTGGCGATTTTTTTATTCTTTTTTATAAAAAAATATTTTTATCTAAAAAAAAGTTGTATTAGCGTTATTTTAATAATTTATTATATTTTAAAAAACTTAGTTTAAAAAGAATTGCTTTTTTGGAATAGAAAAGAGTTTCATACATTAAATTTACAATTATACAATAATGGGGTTGGACGTCTACGAAAAATGGCTTAATATCTATTTCCACCAACCAGATATATATATATATATATATATATATATATATATATATATATATATATATATATATATATGTATATATATATATATATATATATATATATATATATATATATATATATATATATATATATATATATATATATATATATATAAATATATATTCTTTTTTAAACATTGATATAATATAATATAAAATCAAATTTTAATGAAAAAAACTGTTAGCCACGCTTCTTTTAAATATTTTGAAACCATCTTTCTTTTTTGTTAAGCACTGCCTATACCTATCTTGCCTTAGAAATTTTTTTTAAAATATGCAGTTTTTTACTTTTTTAATAAATTTTTTGCCTTTATTTTGCAATATTTTTTGTCAGTTTCAGAGAAAATTTCAATTTTTACAAAAAGCTTTTCATATATTTTTAATTTTCAAAATGATGACAACTTTACCCCTTCCTCAAAAAATTTAATTTTTCAAGTAATATATTTTTTTGCAAATTTATCTTACTTACCTAAAATTTGTCAACATGTTGTCAGACTTTCTGGTATCTTCTCAGATCTTTTTCAAAACTGAACTGTTTTAAAACCTGCTTAAGATTTTCATTTTATACTTTTAAATCCTTATTCTATTTTCCATGCCAATGAATATTAAAAACTTTAGGACTGAAAAGAATTATCAAAGGAGTCAAATGTTTCCGGTGATACGAATTTGTTACTTTTGATTTGTCTTGAATACTTTTGATGTTTTTCGAATTTTCATGCATATTAGGATGTCTTGGTGTTTTTACAACGTAATTTTGTTTTGTTTTTGATTCATATTTTAATTGGGTAAGGGACTTAGAAAGTCCTATAGGACTGTGATCCATTTTTTGTTCGTTTTGCTTTAGATAACTTTTGCAGAAATATATTTTTTCTTGTTGAGAGAATGTGTAATAAATTTGTCCAAAATAAATATTCACTTTGTAATACTGGTTTTAAGTGTAAACGTACACTCAGTGGCGTAGCTAGGAGAAAGCGGGGATGGTCATGACTCCCTCCCCGAATTTTTGATGAATTCTTTTAATACAGTGTTGTTTTCAGGACTCTACCTAATGGTCGTTAAAGTGAAGAAAATTAAAGCTGTACGATTTCTTTTTTAAGGAATCCGGGGAATCTATTCCTATTTATCGGATCACAAATCCGTATCATCTTTAGTTTTTATACTTACAAGTGGTAACTATGATACAAATGATAGTACATAATCCAGATGATGAATCAAGCGTCAAAGATTTTAGAACGAAGCCACAGACGTGAAATTTAATTTAAGCCTCATTTTGATTCTTGACTCTTAAACAAGTTAGTTCTTGATAAATATTCTTCAAATTTAAATAAACTCCCGGACAAAAAAAACCGGCACCCTGGATTTTGATAAAGTTTGATACTATAACTTTTTTGTTTTTAATCAGATTTTTACAATTCTTTTGCTATTTTATAGATAATTTAATTGGGAATGTGCTGAATTTTTTCAATGATGGGTCATGTTCGATAGGACGCTATTATACCGGGTGAATCAATGTGTGTTTTTTTGACCTAAGTTTTAAACACCCTGTGGAGATATTAGGGCTGTTATTTTTAATACTGACAATTTTTGGACAAAGTTACATGTAGTCCTAACATTTTCTTTTTTGACTCATTTCGTTATCTCTAGTTTTAGAAGATACGATGTTTTTAATAAAACTCTGCAAATTACAATATTTTATTAGATCACAAGTTATTTTTAAATCAAGTCAACTTATGTAATTGTTATAAGTAATAGACAGTGACAGCCCTCAAAATTGTTGTAATAGTTATTGGTGCAGCATATGGTGTTAACTATAACAGACGTAGCAAAAATTGTTGCTCTAATAGAGGAGGGTCATAATAAAAGTTATGTGGCTCGTACGTTGGGATTTCCAAGGGCCACACTTCAAGATGCTTGAAATAGGTACTTGGAAACAGGAAATTTTACTAGACGGCAAGGATCTGGTAGAAAAAGAAAAACGACTGCAGCTGACGATCGCTTTCTTGTGGTAAGATCTTTAAGAAACCGAAGGACAACTTCCGTGACTTTAAAAAATGAATTGCGAATGATACGTGGGGTCAATATTAGTGACAAAACGGTTCGAAGGAGGTTAAACGAAGCTGAGCTATGTTCACGTAGGCCGGCAAAAAAACCAAGGTTACTTCGGCAGCATCGACTAGAACGGTTACGATTTGCCAGAGAACATTTAAACTGGACTGTGGAGCAGTGGAGTAATATTCTCTTCACAGGCGAGTTGAGGGTGTGTCTTCGGTCGCCAGATGGTCGTGATATATAGGAGACCAATGAAAGATTTGCTGAATGCACCATAACAGAGCTAACATCTTATCAAGGTGGTTCCGTTATGGTGTGGGCGGGTATTTCGACTGATGCACGAACTGAACTCATATTTGTGGATAATGGAGCACTAAATGCACATCGATACATTGAAAATATTCTTTAAGAGGCAATAGTTCCATTTGCTCCCTTAATCGGTGAACAATTTATACTAATGCATGATAATGCTAGGCCACATGTTGCACGGGTGGTAAATGAATATTTAGATGAGGTTGGCATTCGACGGTTAGACTGGCCTGCATGTAGTCCGGATTTGAATCCAATTGAACATTTTTGGGATCAGTTGAAAAGAGCTGTTCGTCGTCGCCCTATGTAGCCAGATACTTTGCAAGAGCTACGGATAGCACTTTCCCAAGAATATAATTTAATTCCCCAAGAAAGAATCGTCACACTTATTCACTCCTTACCTAGCAGAATGCGCGTTGTTATTGAAGCTAGAGGAGGTCATACATGTTACTATTTTTTTTTTAACTATAGTATTGTTTTAATTTAATTGTCTCTATAAAAATGCCTTTAAAAACACTGTTTTATTTAAAACATCGTATCTCTTCTAAAACTAGAGATAACGAAATGAGTCAAAAAAGAAAATGTTAGAACTATATGTAACTTTATCAAAAAATTGTTAGTATTAAAAATAACAGCCCCAATATCTTTACAGGGTGTTTAAAACTTAGGTCAAAAAAACACACATTGATTCACCCGGTATAATAGCGCCCTATCGAACATGACCCATCATTGAAAAAATGCAGCACATTCCCAATTAAATTATCTATAAAATGACAAAAGAATTGTAAAAATCGGATTAAAAACAAAAAAGTTATAAAGTATCAAACTTAGCAAAAAATCCAGGGTGCCGATTTTTTTTGTCCGAGAGTTTATGTTTTTTTGAGATTAATATGAAACCACCCATAAATGGAACATTTTTTCGAACTGTATTTCAAAACTTGCGATGCTAGATTCTCGTAAGTTTTTTAAGATAACCTCAAGCAACTTCTAAATAGGACATCGTATTGTAACTTTACAAGAAGTTCCACAAGTACCTTTTAATAATTTCTCTTCTTGTGGAATATAAAAATGTGGACTGCCTGAATAGTGATAATAAAATATCCCATTTAAAAGTCCCTTAGGGTTATCTCAAGGAGAACATATTAAACAATTATGGAGATCGAGGAATTAAAACTTTTAAGATCAAATGCTAGTAATATCTATGCTCGTTTTTTGATACACACCCTATGGTTGGGAAAAAATTGTTTCATTTAAATGTTAATTATATGGATCTAAAAAACAACATATTTTGTTTAAAAATCATATTATGTAAGGTATGTTTCCCTATTTAAAGATTTTAATATGCAGATGTTTTAAAATTCTTTATCTCTATTGTCCGAAAATGAATGTGATGCTGATTAAGAATCTTAGGTAAAGTAGATTCAAAATGGCGTTTTTTGGCATTTATAAACCAATTTGCCTCATATTCGGGATATAAGAGGTTTTAGGGGAGGTAGATCAAAATTTAAAAATTAAAAAACTTAAGTCAAAAATTGAACATTTAAAAGGGTATGGGCAAAATGGCAGATTTTGGCATTTATAAACTAGTCCAGTAACTGAAGACCTGAAAGTACCCAAAGCTGTAAATAAATCTGTATAGTATTTATTTGTGCTGTAATTCTTAGGTCTTCACTGATGCTTTCGAGCGAGAAAAAGTTTATCAAGATTCTGACATGGGAACCCGCTAAAAATGACCCCCCAAAGTCACAAAAATGAATTTCTAGCGAATATTAGCCAAAATATGCAAATTAGAAAATTTTTGTTTGGACAAAAAATGAAGATCACTTCGAAATCTACAAAAATGGTCCTTACCATTTTTTTCGCAACACCAATATTTTTTGCAAAAACGGCCGTCGAAAAATCCATAACATTCCACACTGGATAGATGTGGTCGTTTTTTTACCGCGAGCCATTGGTGTGATAAATTTCCCTGATTTTTGAAAAATCATTAGACTTTATTAAAAAGAAAAAGGTCCATTTAGAAACTATACACTCTAAGCTTTCAAATAGTGTGCATTGAAAAGCATTTCAATAGATGAGTTTTTGATTCCCGTTTATTCTAAATTTTCCAGAACTTTGGAAACGGCTAAAAAATGTAGATGGGTAAAACAAATTTTTTATCAAAACGCAAGAAAGATGGTAAAGAAAATTTTCTGGGATTATTGAACACTTGTTAAGGTCAAATTATAAAAAAAAATGTTAATAACAAACCATTTTTTCCAAAAATATCAATAAATAAATGAGATACTCTCAAAATATTAAGAAACAAAAATCTGACCGCTTTTTTAAATATTTTAGAAAAATCAGACTGGACCCAACATATATAAAATGATAGGTACGGGTTTTTCCATTCCCATGAACTTTGAATGATTAAAAAATGTACATTATTACCCAAGTAATTGAATAATTCATCCGCCCGCTTATTAGTAAATCCATGAAGACAGCGGCATTCTAGCGATAGAGCGGCAGCTGAAATAAGGGGACTTTTTGGTCCCGTTATCTCGAAAACTATCGATGTTTGGAAAAACAGTATGAAGGCTGTTTTTGTAGATTACAAGGCGATCTTTGTTTTTTGTCTAAACAAAAATTCTTCAATTTGCATATTTTGGCAGATATTAGCGGGAAATCAATTTTTCGGGCCTTGAGGGGCCATTTTTAGACCCCTTCTCACCTGTTAATGTTAATAAACTTTTTTTCGCTTGAAAGCATTCCCGAAGACCTAAGAATTGCGTCACAAGGGACAACTGCACAGATTTATTTACAGCTTTGTCCCTTCATTTATTGGACTAAAACCAATTTGCCTCAAATTCGGGATTTAAGGGATTTTACGGTAGGTCAAAATCGGAATATTAAGACACTTAGGTCAAAATTTGAAATAGAGTATTTAAAATGGCGAATTTTGGCATTTATAAACCTATTTGTCTTAAATTTAAAATATAAGAAATCTAATCTTTTTGGAATTGGATCCTTCCAAAAAGGAATCTATTCCGGATCATTTTAAAATTATGAAACGAATGCGGATCACGGATCCTATTTTTAAAAGGTAATCGATTCCAGCTTTTGAATCTTTAAAAAGTAAATCGATTCCTGGATTCGACTTCAAAGGGATTCGATTGGGAAAAAGTAAGGTTATTTATCTAAATAAATTATTAACCCAAATTAAGTAATTCTAACTTTCTACAATTCTATAGACCAAACACATATTTTTAAAGTCCATAACACAATTTAGGAAACACTTTATAATATTAAAAAGAAAACATAATTTGTAAAAATAATTTTATTACTAAAACTACAATGTTGGCGTTCTACATAGCTTGGGTCTGGAATCAAATGCACATTCACATTTCTTCTCCCCACAAACTGTACAACCACTTCCAGCTCTACCATCTAAAAATACAAAATATAGGTAAAATAAGTACCATAACACACTGAAAAGAAATTAAAAAACAATTAAACTGGCTCAGTTATGGTCCGTATTAGAAAAAGAGTTAGGTATATTTTCTTAAGGATTAATTTTGTTGCGTTTATTTTGGCAACGTTACAAAACAATTTATTTTAGCCTGTTTTTATAGTGTCTTATTTTTTTGGTACTGACCGACCAATTCAATTACTATTATATAGTTACTCATCAAATTTAGGCGAACTACCAATAACTCTACGGTCTTAACTACGGTAATAAATGGTTTTAAATGACAACTTGATGATAACTTTGATATAAATCATATGAATAAAGACGTCATAACCAAAGTTAACCGTACCCGCCTATTAGTCCGGAAGCCAACCGCACAAAAACTGGCCAATAAGAGATACGCATGAAACATTTTGTTTATATTACTATTAACTATTGTTTACATTACTGTATACAAGCTGCATATTTTTACCTAGGAAAAATCGTAAAAAATAGTTTTTTTTATTTAAAATAAAAACACATATATCTTCAAAACTAGGTGAACTACCAAAATGCATAGGAAAAGAAGTGCTTTTTAACAAGCTTTATAAAAATGATTATATACACATTTTTATTAAAATAAGCAATAAAGCAAAATGTGATTTTGGCCAAAAATTTCGCTCCAGAGGAGTAAAAAAAAGAAAAAAAACATAAATGTTGCTGTTTGTTAGTGTAAATGGGTCCGTTTATTTATTTTTATAATAAAATTGTTGAAATTTACAAGAAAAATTAAAAATAATAAAATAAAAATAAAAAAAGATTTAAAAAAAAAGGAAAAATCAAAATCTATATGGGAACAAAATTGTGGCGTACTTAATTAAAGTACGCCGCATTTGGTGCAAAGTAGCAAAGCAATAATTTTATTGGTACAATGAAAAAGTTGTTTTCCACATAATAAATTACTTTGAAAATTTTTTTACAGGTTTTAAAACAATTTGCAAACAAGAAAGTTACGGAGCTTTATAGAATATGACACATGTTTTTTTTTTTTCAAAATATATCAAGAACCAAAAAAATTAAAGAATTTCGCCGGCGTCTTTAAATTGGTAACAATTTTCCAAAACTGTGTCAATTAGACAGTTTTTATATCTTAAATAGTTGTGGAGATAAATCATACAATACGGGATTTTGTCATTGGGGCCATTCAAAAACTACGTCAAGCTAAGTTTTACCATTTTGACCTCCTTCCCCACTTCGTCAACCTTGTCACACTCTGTGCGACCCCCATATAATAATTATTACATCACAAAAGCTGGATCCCCCTTTAGATAGCCCCTAACAAAAATAAGTAAATATGATTAGTTGTATTAAGCTATTGTAACGCCAAATTCTAGGCTATTTATATTTATATACATAGAGCGAAAAGAATGTTCTTTTTTTTTAACGCGTTCAGTACAGTTTCTCCATTTTCCAGCGGTTACATATTCGACTTCTGTTTTTATCAGTACAATCACACTAGGATTTAAACTTGGTGTATTATTGTGTCCGCGTATATTAGACTTAAGTTTATGCCATATCAATTTGATCGGATTGAAAATACAGTAATATGGCGGATGCCGAATTATTTCGTGACCTGTTACCTCTGCAATTTTATCGTAAACGTATTCTTTTTTGAAATTGTAACATTTTAAAACCTCTAACAATTGCTTAACATTATAGCTCTCATGTAAATATATGTCACGGTCAGACAAAAAGTCTTGTATTTCCTTTTTTCTGATGGTGGAACCACTTTATATAACTGGCGACTATGGTAGGATGCATTTTCCATCACAATACTGCTCTTTGGTGGTATATTCGGTAATAATTTGTTTTGAAACCAGTCCTCAAAAACTTCAGCAGTGGTAATCTAAGCTGGAATCCGAAATGTTTTTGGCTAGCAAAAATAAACAGTTTGGTGCCCAGCCGTCTCCTGACCCCCCATGAAGAATTTTTATTCTTTTACCCTTATTTGACGGGGCTTTAGTGTGACATTTTTTTGTTTTATCAGTCCATCCTTTACTTGGTGTGTCATGGGTGTCATACCATGTCTCATTTAGGTATATTATCGTTCGATTTTCCGATCTAGCCTTATTTATTTTTTCCAGATATTGTATTCTAAGTTGTTGCGAGCGGTGTGGTTCCATTATAACTTGTCTTTTTTCTATTTTTTTAAATAAAAACCCCAAACGACGTAGAGTACGCCACAAGGTAGTAGTAGAACAACTTATGTCACAACCATCCTCGTATAGCCTCGCTGAGAGCGATAATACTGTGGGAACTTTCTGCTCTTCGTACATCTGATTAATTTTCCGACGAATTAAATCTTCGTTGCATAAATCAACAGATTTAGGTGCACCACTGTCTTTTCGTACTTTCCTAGGCTTAACAGTATTATTTACAATTTTCCACACTGTACTTTGAGGAACGCCGGTAAAAATGGATGTTTCCTTTAATGAAAAATGTTTTTTGTGGCCTCGCACTACTAACTTTAAATAAACACTTTTAACAATTATATATATATATATATATATATATATATATATATATATATATATATATATATATATATATATATATATATATATATATATATATACAGTATGTCCACGGAAAAGGTGTTGAAGAGAAAACTTTTTATTTTTTGATTTTATCGAAAAAAGCTACTCTTGATAAAAATTTTGCTACTTCTTAGAGTCAGATTGGGATAGAAACATTTAACATATTTTATACGCGGTGTTCAGAAAATTGAAAAAACTTAAAATGGTACAAGTGTAAAGTGCATTTATTTGAGAAGATATGGAAATAAGTTACTAGAAAAGTTGTTTAAAATTAAAAGATAGTCTCTAATACCAATTTTCGAAAAAAGCGGCCTACTTTTATTTATTTGTGATTAAATTTATTTTAATATCAATTTAAATTTTTAATATTAATTTTATCAAATGTTTTGCTATTAAGTAAGCATTTAAAGCTGACGTTACTACTTCTAATGAATTATAAAAGCGAAGTGTCAATAAAGCTTGTCACTATCAACGCATACTAGTACAATAATAGGTTGTTAATTTGGAATTAGATAATTAATATTAAAATATTTTTTATCACAAATTAATAAAAGTAGGCCGATTTTTTTGAAAAATGGTATTAGAACTATCTTTTACTTTTGAACAACTTTTCCTAATAACTTATTTCCATATCTTCTTAAATAAATGCACTAGACTCTTGAACCATTTAAAGTTTTTTCAATTTTCTGAACACCGCGTATAAAATTTGTTAAATGTTTTTATCCCAATCTTACTCTAAGAAGTAGCAAATTTTTTTAAGAGTAGCTTTTTTTGATAAAATTAAAAATAAAGAAGTTTTTTACTATTCAACACCTTTTCCGTGGACGTACTGGGTCCACGAAAAGGTGTTGAATAGGAAACTTCTTTATTTTTATTTTATCGAAAAAGCTACTCTTGATAAAAAAATGTTGCTACTTCTTAAAAAGATTGGGCTAGAACATTTAACATATTTTAACGGAGTGTTCGAAAATTGAAAACTTAAAATGGTACAAGAGTAAAGTGCATTTATTTGCAAAGATATGAAAATAAGTTACTAGAAAAAGTTGTTCAAACGTAAAAGGTAGTCTCTAATACCAATTTTCGAAAAAATCGGCCCACTTTTATTTATTTGTGATTAAAATTTTATTATCAATTAACTAATTCCAAATTTTTGTACTAGTAGGCGTTGATAGTGACAAGCTTTATTGACACTTCGCTTTTATAATTCATTAGCTGCAGTATCGGCAGCTTTAAATGCTTACTTAACATCAAAAAATTTGATAATAAATTGATATTAAAAATTTAAATTGATATTAAAATAAATTTAATCACAAAAAATAAAAGTAGGCCGATTTTTTCGAAAATTGGTATTAAAAACTACCTTTTAATTTTGAACAACTTTTCCCAGTAACTTATTTCCATATCTTTTCAAATAAATGCACTTTACTCCTGTACCATTTTAAGTTTTTTCAATTTTCTGAACACCGCGTATAAAATATGTTAAATGTTTCTATCCCAATCTTACTCTTAGAAGTAGCAAAACTTTTATCAAGAGTAGCTTTTTTCGATAAAATCAAAAATAAAAAAGTTTTTCTCTTCAACACCTTTTCCGTGAACATACTGTATATATATATATATATATATATATATATATATATATATATATATATATATATATATATATATATATATATATATATATATATATATATATATATATATATATATATATATATATATATACCATCAGGTATTAATTGCCATTATCAAGTAATAAGAATGACCCAAAAGTTTTATAGAGTTTTCAGGTAATAATCGCTTATTCGCCAACAAAAAAATAAATGCGACCCTGTCACGGCTAATACTATTATGGCTTTATTGCATGTCATTATCCCGTCTCGGGCCAGGTAAGTTTCTTAGATCATGAAAAATACTATATACATTAAAATACTTATACAGACAGGGGCACCCTAATAGCAATGGACCGGACGAATTTGCGATTACCCTCTAGGCACTGCAGCCGAGGTTCGCGCGACCAACCGGCGCGCTTTCGTTCAATCCTCAGTAAATTTGTAACCACGGACGGGTTGGGATGTACTGCCGTATTTCATGTTTTTCATAATTATTTACGCATGTAGGAGATAAAATTCGCTATTGCTTATCAGAGTTTTTTTGAATCAAAACAATAATTAAATTATTGTTTCGATTCTAACACAACTAAAAATTAAAAAAAAAAATAATTCTACATAAAAAAATTAAGCAAAAACAAAAAAAATCTAAATAAATTAATTAATGAAGCAAGTATTTAAACAATCCACCGCCTTCCGCTAAACAATATCCTAAGCGATCATAGAAACTTCTTCGAACATTGTTAACATCACAGGTGTAATTGTTTAATAAACATTGCGAATTTTTACACGCAATTCATCAAGATTCATTGCGCGATCATCCCGAAAACCATAAATTTTGGATTTTGCATAACCCCAAAGAAAATAATCGTTAGGAGCCAGATCAGGAGAGCGAGCGAGCCACGGTATTGTAGCTCTTAATCCAGCAATAAGACGGTTTGAAAAAGTATTATTTAAATAATCCAAAACCAAACGTGTATTATGTGCTGGACAGCCATCTTGTTAAAACCACACTTTATTAAATCGAGGACCTGCCAATCGTCTAATTTCTGGAACTATTTGCTGTTGCAAAAGATCCAAATATTTTTGACCAGTTAAGTTACCACCAATGAAGTATGGCCCAATAACATGTTCCCCATAAATACCGCTCCAGACATTTACCTTTTGAGGACGCTGAGTTCTAAGTTCAAAATACCTATGTAAATTTTCCTGAGACCAATAACGGGTGTGAGTGGGATTATGCCTACCATGGAGTGGAAATGTGGACTTATCAGTAAAGAGAATGTTTCGAATAAAATCTTGACATTGACATTGTCCTCAGGATAAATTTCTTGGATTTTTTGAACTTTGTATGAACGATACTTATTTTTTTTAATATTCTCCTCACCGTTCTTGTACTTAAATCAACCTCATCCGCAAAAGCACGTGTTGACAAAGTTGGATTTTTATTATTTAATGCCAACAAATTAATTTCTTTCGCTTCCCGTTCCTCATTAACTTCTTGGACGTTTTGTATTTTATGGTTTCTGGGAGAAACGCACCCGTATTTTTGGCAATTATTTATAATTCTTGAAATAGTAGTAATTGCAGGGTGTGGCCTATTAGGATAATTCTCAGCAAATTAATTTGATAAATATCCATTTTAGGTTTTAAATGTTAAGGATTTTTTAAAAACACACGTGTTCTTACCTTAAATTCGCCAGGCGAAGTAATTTTTATACATTTATAATTCCCAACAAACTGAAAATTGTGTTACTTTGTTGCTTCTTACTGAACAAAAAAGAATGCATACACAAATAGCGGACGATTGCAAATTCGTCTGGTCCATTGCTATATACCTAGTAGGGTGCCCCTGTCTGTATAATATGTACATACTTAATACGAATAACTTTCTGTCGCAACAGAAAATTAAAATTGAACACTCAAGAAAAAAAATTAAGAACGAATTGTTTTATGAAATGCAATCGTCTTTTCTTTTTATTAGAACCCCCTGTCCCCTCTTATTACATCTTATCACACCAAGCCATATTCCCCCCCCCCTGTTAAATACATACATACACGAAATATGTGCTAGATTAGTGGTAAATAATTGCATCATAAAAGCTATAGTGCTATGAAGACATGCAGCTACTATTTGAAACAAACCCTTTTTACTGTTGCATTCAGGTTGTTGTTCAGTAATGGCAGTGTTGTCATTTTCATTTTTACTGATACATTGGTCCGATTTATTGATAGTATTCGTAGAATTATCATCTTGGCGATTGTAGTTAAGATCCCGCTTTTCTGAGATTTCTTGTAAGACAAACTGACTTGACAAAAAAACAAATTGTTAAGATCTTATAAGACTTTGTTTAAATAAAATTTACCATTCCTTAGAATACAAACTAATATCAAGTTTTATAAAGTATATGCGGGCGGTATATGCTACATCATGCATATTCCTAAAGTTTTCGTGATCCAGAAGGAACCCGATAATTATCTTTTACAAGTTGACCACATTAAATATGTTTTCACTTTTTTGCCAATATATTTAGAACTTAATTTTTAAGAAAAAAACATAATTTAATCTTCTAAAACTTTCTCTGTTTAAACATTTCTCTATATTGTATACTGAACGAGATAGCAATACATTTGGGACACACTGTATCCCTCTTTTTAGTCTAATATGTCGCAAAACCTACAATGTTTGTCAGTCCCAATGTTTTTAAGCCTATACTTCAGAGCCATGTTTGTTTAGGAATTTTGTGAGTCCTTTTTTGGAAGTTTTAGTAGCTTCTTAATATACTTAGGTGAATATGAGATGTGTATTTCTGGGCCTAACTTTGTCGCATCGCAACAGTCCACTGAGTGTTTTTGGTCTTTTTTCTACTTTCAGTTCCATCAGAAAATTTTCAGTTGTGTAATAAAAAGGTTCCGGTCCGTAAAAAGGGGTCTCTTCATTTACTTGGGCGAATGAGTCGGTAATTTCGTTGCCTCAATCACTCTTGTTCTGATACCCACGTCGGCGTCGGAGAACTCTGATGCTACTGATTGAGAATTTTAGGCACTCCCCTGCCCAAGCCTTAAATCCTTTAGCGCGGCCTGAATGTTCCATAGGATACAACTGCATAAATTTTCTTTTAGAAAATAAGGGTAGATTTTCCTAGCAACTAGGCAACGTCTAACTAAATTTTATGTAATGTTTAACCTAACTGTAATAAATTTTTTAAACACACTCTGTTGTTTCTTGAGGGTGAAAATTATATATTATCAAGGATCTTCAGTAGAACTGTGATGTCGACGAAACTTAAAATGGGTTTGACCGTTTGTACAGCAGTCCACCAAAAAAAAAAATAATGCGAATTTTATTTTAAAAATTAAACTAAAAGGTTAAATTGCAAACTTTAATATTTAAAAAATTGTTTTTGTCTATATTTTACCTGCTTTTGTTGTCGATTTTACCGAAATCCATTTGGGAAGCATGATTTCCCAAGTTTTGTTCTTCATTTTCATCAACTTCTCTACGAATTGCATCGTAACATCCACAGGAGTACCTATTTTGGCCTGGTACGCATTTAGTACAAGAACATGGAGCAGTACTTCCTAAAGTTATTTAAAAGAAAACTTTTAAGATTGTTGTAGAGTTCCGCCTTTGCCGTTTTGCTTTTGGGTTAATATTTTTGATTTAGTACTTTTTAATACAATCTGACAAAATTGGCTATTTCGAAATTAAACACTCACTGATTACAAGCCATTATAAAAATATATTAAATTGTTATTTTTCGCTTTATTTTTTAAAAAATATTAAAATAGGGACTGGAAAACTTTAACATAACTTATGCTAAGTTGAAATAACTTTATAAATATTTTATTTATTGTTTTAAATAATAATAGAGTTTATTATTTATGGGCTTTATTATGCATAATAATTTATTACTATTAATAATTATTATGGACCCACTTTGTATCTACACACATACCTTCTTGAAGCCTTCGGCAATTTTCCATATAGCACAGTGGTGTAGCAGGAAACCTTCCATAGCTCCGATTACCTTTTTTATTCTTTACATAATTTCTTATTAGACTTTGAGAGCAAGTAGTATAACTAGATCTAAAAAATATGACAGTGACATCTTTAATATTTCTTTTTTTTTATTTCGTGTTTTGATAAAATGTAAATATAATTTATTATAATTTAAAAAATACAAATACAACTGAAATATATAAATCTGATAATTTCGGCTAATTTTATTTCTTAATTTTTACAAAATGCATGCTTTTTAATCCAAATTAAAGCCGTTTTTCACATATCAGAATTATTCTGATTAATAATATAATTAGTGTCATAATTGCGCTGAAAATTTTAACAATAACCATTATGTGTTTTAAATATTTAATAATTCCAACTAAAATTTTTGCAGTAAAAGTACTAAATATGTTTAATATTGAAAAAAACATGCATAATCGATTCGGGACAATTTTTTGGTTCGATTAGGTCGTTTCAGAAAAACATAGTCTTGATCAAAGCAACTTCTTATTCGACGAAAAAGTTGTTCTGAAATTTTAATTGTTTTTTAGAATTAAATATTCTTAATACATTAGTAGATAAAAACATAAAACCATTTAATAGTTATTAAAAATGTCTTAAAGTATTTAAGATTTGCAGTATATTCTTTAAATTCTGATTCAAACTAAAGATATTTTTCCTCTTTCAATAGAAATGCTAACAAACTCCTTTTGTTTTTTACCTTTTTGTCTATAGATATAGAACAAAAAGTAAAAACTTTTTATCTACCCACACCTGATATAATTTGAAAAGCACAAAAAGCTTTTTTTTATTTATAAATTTTTGGCCTTTCCAGATTATGTCATATGTCATATTAATCCGTTGATGGCAATTTTTAAAGTTAGCAGTTGTGCGTATAAATATAATAAAAATGGACCTCCTGCACATATTTTTTTATTGGCTAAAAATAACCTTTTATTGGTACCTTCTTGCTTTAGTGCCTTCAAAAATTCCTCTTTCAGTGGATGGTTTGTGATAAAACTGCTTATTTTCCTCGCTGTATGATTTTGCCGAATTTGGAGGATCTCTTTTCATTGTCGAAAATGAAACGGCATTTGGTAATTTGTCTAAAATAAAATTTAATAATTATATTTGTCGGAACAAAAATATAAAATATTCTAAATTTTTTACCAGTCTTGTATTCTTCTAAAAATTTTTCCCCCGAAGGCAACTGCGTAATAAAGTCATCTTGGTCTAACTCTATTTCCAGCAGATCAACCTCTTCCCGAATCTCATCTTCACTGTCAGAAATGTTTGCATCACCTTTACCAAACAGTCTTGATTGTACTATAAAATCTAGTTGTTTTTTTATGTTTTCATTACTTGTTATCTAGAACAATATTAGTTTTTATTTTTCACCAGAGCTGAAGTTAGTAATCTCGGTAACTTGTTAAGAAAAATGTAATTTTGTTAATTAACTGTTACGCCAAACCTTATCTATAAAAAACAAAAAAATAGCTGGTTGAATGAGTTGGCGGGCTGGTTTTTTTCTGGAAACACTTTAGAAAGATGTATACAGTGCTTTTCTTTAATGTCCCCCCCTCTTTATTTTTTGAACGGATCAAATCAAAATATTAAAACTTGAGGTAATGTAATTGATGCATAAATTCTATATTTTAGAGTAAAATTGATAGACGAAAATTTCAAGATGGCAGCTGGGCGCAATCTTGGAAAAAAAATAAATGAAAAGAGTGGTCTTGTGGTGCATCATTTTGAAGCTCCTGACGAGTACTTTACAACCCTACAATATAAAGTCAATACCTTTACCTATTACAAAATGGTGATACATTTAATAATTACCCGAATACATTAAAATTTAACTTGATAATTCGAATAAATACGTTGAGTTAGGTTGAGAAGATGCTGGAAATGGTTTCCTTAAACTTCTTGACACAAGAACAGTCGGTCTGAAATTTCACGCCGAACATTTTCAAACACAGTAACATCGATATTTCTACAAATATTTGTTATTCTCTGTCGTATATCCAATATTAAAGCAGACTCAGTTTCGTACACCTTTTGCTTCAAATAGTCTCATAGAAGATAGTCCAGAGGTGTCAAATCTCGCGAGGGAGCTGGCCATTCCACAGGTCCTAGAAGGCCAATCCAACAAGCGGGAAAATTGTCATCTAAATAGTTTCGAACTTTTCTGGAGTAGTGTGGTGAAGCCCCATCTTGCTGGAATACTATATTCATATCAAATTCGTTAGGATTCGCTTCGACGATTTCGGTTATTAGAGGGTCAATAGTATTTTCCGCCATATCCAAATACAGTTCCCCTGTTAAATTTTGTTCGATGAATAGAGGCCCCACAATATGATTTCCCAATTTCCGTACCCAAACTTTTATTTTTTCTGGATATTGAGTATTAGTTTTCCGAAATACGTAAGGATTAGTGTCACTCCAATAACAATTTCCCCGGTGGTTGGATTGGCTATCGAGGACCTGTGGAATGGTCAGCTCGCTCGCCAGATTTGACACCTCTGGACTTTCTTCTATGGGACTATTTGAAGCAAAAGGTCTACGAAACAGAGCCTGCTTTAATATTGGATATACGAGAGAGAATAACAAATATTTGTAGAAATATCGATGTTACTGTGTTTGAAAATGTTCGGCGTGAAATTTCAGACTGACTGTTCTTGTGTCAAGAAGTTTAAGGCAACCATTTCCAGCATCTTCTCAACTAAACCCAACGTATTTATTCGAATTATCAATTTAAATGTTAATGTATTCAGGTAATTATTAAATGTAACACCATTTTGTAATAGGTAATGGAATTGACTTAATATTCTAGGGTTGTAAAGTACTCGTCAGGAGCTTCAAAATGATGGGCCACAAGACCATTTTTTTTGTTTATTTTTTTTTTACGATGGCGCCCAGCTGCCACCTTGAAATTTTTATCTGTCAATTTTACTCTAAAATATAGAATTTATGCAATTACATTACCTCAAGTTTTAATATTTTGAATTGATCCGTTCAAAAAATAAGAGGGGGCGACATTAAAGCATTGTATAACAAAAATCAAGATATGCTACTCTTTGGAATCTTCGGAATATTTTATGAAGAAAATGTACAAGAAATCTAAAAAAAAAAAATGTTAAATTTTTTTTAATTTAAATTTTTTTTTTTTACATTTTAGATACTTTTGTAAGTATTGGTCGCAGAAAAAAACTGCAAGAAGAAAAAATTTCATAACTATTTTTTTACATGATAGGATTAGTTAAAAATAGGAAAATGTAGTACGCTAATTGAAAAATAGCAATAAACAGAAAAAGCAAGTTTAAAAAATAGTTTTTTACATGGATTTTTTGGACCCATAGATTTCTCTGAGAATCTCCATATTGGGCCAGATGAAACTTTATGCGACAGTGAAACATTATGCCCGTTTCCTTTAAATCTATTAAATAGTTTTTGCACAGTAGTGTTTTAACTCAATTCCGTTTGAAAAAATGGACAATTGGGCAAATTGAATATTGAATCTAAACATTGATTCAAGTTCATCTAATCTTTTGTAAGTTTATAAGTGTGTTATCAAAGGTAATATCCCTTGCGCAAAAACTTGAGGACCCTATACTATTTTTATTAAATCACTTTTCTAACTTCATTTTTATAATTATCTATTGCATTCCTGGATTACCCTGATAAGTCTTATTAAAAGCTTATCCAGATGTTGACTTTTGGCTTCGTTCACAATTTCTTCTTTTTCCAGTAAACTAAACATGACTCCATTAACATAAGGAAGGCAGCATTCATTTTCACCTTCTAAAAATTTTCTAATTAAATCTATGACTTTTTTCGGGTTCTTGGTTGATCTTTCTTTTGCTTCATCCACCTGAAATATTCATATTTTTAAAATTTTATGACATGGTTATTTTCATAAATAATATTATATTATATATATATATATATATATATATATATATATATATATATATATATATATAATATATATATATATATATATATATATATATATATATATATATATATATATATATATATATATATATATATATATATATATATATATATATATATATATATAATGGTAACTTAACATTGTTTTTTAGCACGAGACCCAAGTGAAAAGAATAGAATTTATTTGTACCCTTTGAATTTTTGTTTACCCAGCTGCCAAATAGTCAAATAAAGATGAAAATAATTTTTACAGATTTCAGGTTGTGAAGCAGAACTACAATTAGGTCTTGGTTTATAGACGAATGCAAGCACCGTTATTAAGCACTAATTAACTTAAGGATTTTCTTAAAAATACTACAAAAAATACCTTTGCTGACTTTTAAGGTCATAATTTACATATTTTCTCAACCTTCTAACTTTTGGATAATAATAATTAAACTACCTTTAACAACAAATCTACCTATGGCCTTAAAGGTGTTAGACAATGTTTGGATTTAATGAGACTAAAATCTTGGACTTCCATTATCAAGTCAAGTCAATGGAGTCAAGATTTGAGTCTCATTGAATCTATTCATTGTCTAATCGTAAGGTAGTTTAACATAAATTCTGAATAGTTACTATTATGAAATCTAAGTTTATATATAATTTTCATTATTGCCTAATTTTCATTTAGTTTCTAGTTTTTGAGGCACTGATTAATTTTTTTTCTGTTTAAGTTTCTAAAAGATTTTTTAAATTTTTTGATGAAAAAGGTGGAAAATATCCGAAAATTATTTTTACCTATATACTAATTTGAAAATCGTAATTCTAATACTCATTTTAAGGTTTACGTTTAAATGGCTAAAAAACTAACTTTTTGTTTGAAAATATACAAAATATTAATAATCCAGTAACTGAAGACCTGAAAGTACCCAAAGCTGTAAATAAATCTGTACAGTTTTCATTTGTGGCGCAATTCTTAGGTCTTTGCAGATGCTTTCGAGCAAAAAAAAATTATCACGATTTCGACGTGGGAACTCGCTGAAAATGGCCCCCCAAAGTCCCAAAAATGAGTTTCCCGCGAATATCTGCCAAAATATGCGAGTAAGAGAATTTTTGTTTCGACAAAGAATGAAGATCATCTCCGAGTCTACAAAAATGGTTCTTACCATTTTTTTCGCACCACCAATATTTTTTCAAAAACGGCCGTCAAAAAATTCATAACATTTCACCCTGGATATATGTGGTAGTAGGCTAAAAAATGCAAATGGGCAAAACAATTTTTTATCAAAACGCAAGACAATTGATGAATAAAATTTTCTGAGATCATTAAACACTTGCTAAGGTCTCATTATAAAAAAAGGAATGTTAATAACAAACCATTTTTTTTAATTAATAAATTAATGAGATACTCTTAAAATGTTGTGAAAAAAACTGATCGCTTTTTTTAATATTCTAGAAAAATCAGAACGGACACAAACTCATATGCAATGAGAGGTGCGGGTTTTCCCATTCCGATGAACTCTGAGTGATTAAAAAATGTACATTATTGCCCGAGTAATGAATAAATTTGTCCGCCCGCTTATAAGTAAATCCATGAAGATAGCGGCAGAGACAAACTAGCGGCATTCTAGCGGTAGAGCGGCAGCTAAGATGACGGGATTTTCGGGTCCCGTTACCTCGAAAACTATCGATTTTTTGAAATAAATTATAAGGACCATTTTTGTAGATTACAAGGCGACCTTCATTTTTTGTTTAACAAAAATTCTCCAATTCGCAAAGCTTGGCAGATATTAGCGGTAAACCCATTTTTCTGGCCTTGAGGGGCCATTTTCAGCCCTTTCCCACCTGTTAACGTTGATAAACTTTTTTTCGCTCGAAAGCATCCCCGAAGACCTAAGAATTGCGCCACAAGGAAAAACTGTACAGATTTATTTACAGCTTTGTCCGTTCATTAACTGGACTATGAACCCAATATTATTAAGCATGTACCATTAAATAGGTTATGTGCCATAATTGTCGCAAAGGGTTAAAATATAGTAAGTTTAAAAAAAAATCAAAACTGTTTACCATTATATATTATTTATGTGTCCTGTGAATAAATAATATTTTAAAGTAATATTTTAAAATAATACTAACCAAGCACAGGTTCATCAGTAAAGCTGAACAATACTCCAAGCAATATCTTGATAACTTTTCATAAAACTCATCGAGATAGTCTACCAGAATTTCAAAGAGACCCTCGTGAACCATTTGGGCTCGGCAGTGTTTTCTTATTGATAGTTTTTGTACACTTGCTACCTAGGATAATTAAAAATAATATGAAGTATCCTTACTAGCATTATATGTGAAACCAGATGACATAAATTAACACATGAATTAAATATTTTTGTCTGACATTTCTCATTTATTTTGTTAAACATTGTTTTTGCACCTGTTTCTTATAAAATGCCAAAAATAATAGTAAAAACTAAGCAAATCAAGCGCGTTCTTTTTTCTCTTCTAATATCAAAAAATCCTGGGTAACATATTAGCAGTCGTAATAAAAATGTGCTTCTGAACTTGCAACAATTCTAATTCAGCTCTTTCGAATTTCTTGTAACAAGAGGTTTTTTCCGGATAGCGTATTGGCATTGTCTCCTAAGGCACGACTCTACCTTAGAAAAATGTATTTCGAATCACGGAAGACAATGTCCCAATGATTTGCCTATGAAACGGTCAAAATTCTCTCCTGCGGTAGGATGCCATGTGCTCAATATTGAAGAGTCTAAGTGCAGTAACTTTTGTCAAGAGAAATTTTCACATTTTGAAGGGCAATATCTACTATAAAAAACAAATTCAAATTTTCTTTTTCTTTAATTTATTATTTTTTTGTAATACAAAAAAAACGGTAAGATTTGGCATTAGGTATATTTTTATTTACGTAGGCCGATAAGTGCCTTTAATTTTTAGTTAGTTCTGGTTACTACTAAGAACTAGAACTAGTTCTTAGTTCTAGTTCTGTTACTTTTGGTTAGTAGTAAGCGGAACTAACTGGTTACTACTTACTTGAGCTAACCACGAGCAAAGTTTAGACGGTGGTGCTAAACTGCTAACTAAGAATAAACGTCTCAAACAAAGTAGAAAAATACTTCGCATAACAGTAGGGCTACTAACATGGCATGATATCCTAAAGACACCTACACAAGATAGGCTCATACAATGGGGACCCAAATTACAAAATTTGTGACGAGGGGGAAGAAACAGCCAACCATATCCTGTGCGAATGTGAGGCGTTGAATCACAAACGACAAGCATTATTTGGGCAACCGAAACCACAGAAATATATCAACCAACCAGTCTCGGGGTTATACAGACTTGTAGGAAGAACAGGACTAATGGGAAGATTGGTATAAAAGATAATGGGAGATTAGGCACAAAAAGCCCAAGAGGCTGCGTTGCCTCCGGTATTAAATTAAGACGATTCCCAGGGAAGAAGAAGATGACCCCAAAGAACAAGAGATGCCTTCTCTCCTAGTCGCGACAAAATCAATTGAATCCAGACGCTTCCATGTTAATCACGTATTGTTTAGCGCAGGGGAGAATGTCCACCCTTTTATGAAAAAATCATTTTTCTAAGATTAAGTCGTGCATTATATAATTTGTAAAAAAAATTCGCGGACCAGTGATAATTTTATTTCGTAGTTTTATAAACTAAAATTTAGATATTAGTGTTTTTTTTAATAAGTAAATTTTTTTCGCGGATAGCAGAAATTGTCCGCGGACTAGTAAAATTTCTCCGCGGACCACTGATGGTCCGCCGTTGAGAATAGCTGCTATAGAAGACAATGCCAAAACGCTTCTGGATAGCTGAAAACTGCGCGTATGCAACCTATAGCAAGAGATCCAGAATTTTTCCTTCTAATTATAGACATGCTGAAGTTAAAAATATTTGAAAATATAAACTTATCTATGACAGCTTATACGGATTCAGTGACATAAGTTTTGTAAAAATTTTAAATTTTTTTTTTATAAAAAAAAATTAAATCTTAAACTGGATAATAAAAAAAGCTTATAGCACCTAAACT
>JAHBCN010013629.1:0-24175 GCA_019359885.1 Listronotus oregonensis
CAAATTGGAGAAACATTTTCAATGGATCCTGACGACGATTTACCAGCATCGATTATATCGAAACAGCAGAAATAGCAAGTAATAAATCTCCTGCCCATGAAAAAGAATTTGTTACGTTTGAGAGCTGGTGTCAAAGTAAGTGTGTAAAGTCTTTTAAAGAAGAGGTTCTTCTGGCCTATTTCTCTTATTTATCAAAATTATTCTTAATCCGAAAGAACACAGATTTAAGCAAGTTTATTAAAGTAACGGCATACCTAAAAAACAAAGCGTTGGTTTTAGACCCAAATAGGCTAAAGTCTTGTTAATATAACAAATATCGAAATTAATGGATGATATTACTTATTTACATATAAAAGTGGCTACGATTTTTGGCTCAGCGTGCGCTTGTCGTAGAGAGGAGTTAACAAAAATATGTCTGGACCATATATATATATGAAGATCAAGAAAATTTAGTATTGATACACATCCCAGACTCAAAAAATCACAGCTCCAGAAACTATGTCAATTCTGGAGATGCCAAAAATGGAAAATTTTTGAATCTATATAGAAAGTATGCCAGTTTAAGAAAGCCGACAACACCACATAGGCGTTTTTTTGTGAACTATAAACACAGAGTGTGTACAGTATAATGTATCGGCATTAATACCTTCAGAAAAATGCCTTTGGAAATAGCCGCCTATCTCAAACTTCCTCACCCGGAATTGTATACTGCGCATAGCTTTCGCCGGTCCTCTGCAACATTTCTCGCAAACTCCGGAGAACAAATATCCAACAGTAAACGTCTTGGAGGCTGGAAGTCTACATCAGTCGCTGAAGGATACCTCGAGAATTTAACAAATTTTAGAAAGGATATTTCAAACAAAATACTGAATTTTACTGAAACAACTTCCATTATCCCGAAACATCCGTCAATGCTATCTCCAATGTACTAAACCTCTTGGTTCAAGAAACTACTTCCATAGTTGCAAAAGATTGTCTCATCAAGAACCCAACGCCGTCGCAGTCAACGTTTTCTACAGAAAAGCAACTCGCGTCAGCAATAAATTTGCAAAACGCGACCAATTGCACTTTTATCATAAATGTTAATAATTATTATTATATAAATTCCTTTGTTAATAAATAAAATTTTAATCATAAATCTTTAAAATTATGTTGGTTTTTTCCTCTCGCTTGTAGAAAAAATATTGTTCCTAACACTTGCGAAAAGTAACTTTTCCGCTCTTGGCTGTTTACACGAACTCAGCTGCTCGTCGCTCGGCAGCCGCTTGCGGAAAAGTATCACTTTCTTCAGAAAAATAACTATTTTGTTACAGTAAAATTTAAACTTTTTGGGAAGCATTTTTACGGCTCGAATTACTGTGCAAAGAACGTGTCCATTTAATTTGAAAACCGCTTCTTAAGTATATTTCAAAAACTTTTTGTGAACGGATTAGTAAATAACCCTGTATTGTTGTCAATTAGTTTTGATATAGATAAAATAAAAGAAAGTACATTTTCCTTTTAAATTTTATCCTTTACAAGCTTTTAAACTAAAACCACGATTTCTTTTTCAGAAGTCTGTTTACCTCCTTTGTAACTTTAATTAACTTTTTTTAGACCTCCCAACCAATATTAAAAATAATATGAAACTTTTAAATAAATATCTTTTGTTCGTTCGTTCTACTTGCTTGTCCGAGCAAATATCGGTTTTCTGTAAACAAAATAAGCCTAGGGGCAATTCATTATCTCCTACCAAAAGCATGTCGATGTATCTGCTTACACATTGTTGCAATATAACTCGAGGCCTCAATTTGCTTTTTTCTCTTCGATAGTTTCATGATGTCTCGTTATACAATGTCACCAAAATGTAAGTAAAATAAGAAAACGAAAATATTTAAGTCATTTTTTGGTGCTAAAAATGCTTTTAAAATTTTTTGAATTACTTTTTCAAAAAAATATTTAATATACCTCTCTTACGTTAGTACTTTGTGGTTTGTCTAATAGGTAAAAAAAATAAGATTCCAAATAATTAAATGGGGTGTACCAATTATCAGATGTGAAAGAGCTTAAGTATAACAGTTAACGGTTATACTCTTATGAAATATTGCTACTACTGCAGGTATTTTTGCTAAAACTTAACAAATTTAAAAACATAGTTTACTTTAAAAAATCGAGTTTTACAGCACTTTAAAGCTACAGAAACAAACACTCTACGTCTACTACTCATCTGAAAACTGTTGTGTTATTATATGTAGAGATGAATGTGGCAACAGCGCCTACATTTTTTACACCTAATTGTATACTATGGACATCACCCAGCTTAATGGGGGTAGTTCAGAGGTAGTACTAATTAGTATAATACCAATTACAAACGGCCCTACAGTGTAGTCTACCCACAAAGGGAGGACTGGAGTCGAAAAACGACCGACCTGCTCCGGGCTGACATCTGTTGGTACACCGATGGCTCCAAAACCAAGGACGGTGTTGGAGCTGGAATATATGGACAGAGGCCAAGGGCAGAGTTTTCCTTTAGCCTGGGCACTCTCGCAACCATATTTCAAGCCGATGTATTTGCTATTGAGATGTGTGCTAGATCGCTGGTTGATCGGCACTGCACACGTAAGACAATTAAAATATTCTCCGATAGTCAAGCAGCTCTTAAGGCTCTTGAATCCAGCCGGTGCAATTCGAAAACCGTCTGGAGTTGTAAGGATGCGCTGACCAAACTGGGTCAAAACAATAAGGTTTCACTACTGTGGATACCTGGACACACCGGCCTAGAGGGTAATGAATCCGCAGACCTCCTTGCCAAAAGGGGGGCGGAGACAAAATTCACAGGGCCGGAACCGGTCATTGGTATATCTTATGGAACGGCCAAGCAGTTCATATCAGCTTGGACACAAAGAGAAAATCTTCGGTACTGGCATGACTTCCGGGTCTCAGACACTCGAAGGCCTTCATAAGCCCACCGAACCAACAATGTACTGTCAAACTACTGGAGCAATCAAGGGTACACCTTAAAACTCTAGTGGGACTGTACACGGGACACTGCAGACTGAAATACCCCATGCACAAGATCGGCCTAGCGGAAGACGCCGAATGCCGCATGTGCATGGAGGGGGGTGAATCGGCAGAACACATACTGTGTTCGTGGCTAGCAATGATTCGCAATCCTCGGCAAGGGCACCTTGTTGCCGGGGAGGTGAAAGATCTCTCTCCCAACAGGATCATCAGATTTATTAGGAGTCTGGATCTGGTGGGAGAAATATAAAAAGGTGTGGGCCACAATAGACCGTTCGGTCGGGGTGGAAGAGTGTTATACCCACTCACTTTAAACCTACCTACCTCTACCTACCTAATTAGTATAATGATTGTGACGGCACTACGTCGTCATGTTGCCCTAATGCAATATCTGTTTTCGTTTCGGGACATCGTAACGAAACTGGAAAAAACATACCAAGACTAGGGGTTGGCCATCGCGATTGACCGCAGATCCTTTCTTTTTGTCCAGTCGATCGCGGCAAGGCAAAAAAATATAAGTTTGATATACCCCAAAAGGGGGTTCATTAATTATGTGAGGTGATTTAGACAAGTTTTTGACCCCCCTCCCTTCCGCCTTGGTGAGATGTGAGATTTGGCTCGATTCCTCCTACCGCTAATTTCACGTGAGACTTTTCAAAATGCGTGTTTTTAGAGTAAATAAGTATATCGTATTTTAAAAAATTTTTTTGTGATATCAGAATTATCTTTTAATGATTTAAAAAAACACAAAATGTTTTTCAATCTTATGACCCATGTTTCTTGAAGACAAGTTCTAAAACTACCTAACGTTTGGTTTGGATTTTTCATTTACATGGTATAAAGGGCATCTACCCTGCACTGCAGGCATCTATCCTTCTCCGTATTTTCATGGTGGGGCAACTATCCATATAGGTAGGCATCTATCCTCAAAAAAAATATTCCACGAAAAGCCAATTTCTGCAAAATCTGTATTGGATAGCTTAAAAAAAATAATAATAATTCAACCCGGTGTTACCCTATTTACAATTCAGGAACTTGTTACCATCATTTTTGCGTAAAGAGGCCAAATATTACCAAACAACTGCCGTTTGAATTGCAGTCGCAAATTTACTGTTGCTATCTCTTTTGTTCGGAATTTATGTCTCTAATAGACAAACATACACATAGACCGACTGACAAACATAAAAAAAAAATTTTTAAAAAAAAAGCCCGGAAAAGTTTTGTAAAATAACCCACCTTTTTATATGCACAGCTTAAGCTTGGTTTTCCCCCAGTATTTGCCGTAATAGTTTTTCGGTTTCTAAGTGCATTTTTTACTGTAAAAATATTTAAAACTACTTTTTTCTACAAACCTTAGTAAAAGTTTGATTTTTAATACACGATGTCAGTGTCCAAAATGTCATTTTATGACACTGGTGTTAAAAGTAATTACTTTTATCACAGATAAGAAATTACAGAAACGTTATACTTAGATCAAAATAAATTATTTATTCAATTAAAAGTACAATTACTAAAAATAAAATTAGAATAAGAAACTCCATGGCCAATCTCATTGGTGGTTGTTACACAATTTACTTTGGTAAGATATGCCCGGGTAGGCAGAAAGCAATGTCATCCACCAAAGTTTTGAACAAAATTTAATCAGCAATTTTTTTTTTCTTGTCGCGAGTCTTCTATACCGGGTGATACACCGGACATGTAAGAGCTTAACACTTTTTTATTTATAAGAATTAATTTTTGAAATTTTGGGTGATTATCTGCCATAAGAAAACGCTTCTATTGACTAAATAAAACCATTTTTTCCCTTCCGGTTTAACCGGAAGTAACCCTAAATTTAAAATTTAAAATCACCACCCTGTATATATTTTTAGCTTACCTGATCCGCCTCAAAATTCTCTTTTCAACCATATGTCACACTTGTCATTTGATTTTAAAATGTCTGCAAAAATCGAATTTTTTTTTCAAAATTTTAGTAGGTCATGACGAATAACAAATGATCAGCATGTAAAAGTCGTTGAGACGGGAAGAACAAGGTGTAAAAATATTTGTGATTTTGTTAATTTTAATCTAATTAATAAGAGTTAGGAATAAGAGTTAAGTTTTTAAATTTTATAAATGTATTTTTTTAACGCTTAATTTCTCAAAATCCATGTGACTTTAGGTTAAACATTTACTATTTCAAATAATTTATCAGAACTAATATGAAGAACTCACTTTTTATTAAAAATGTATTACAATACATATTTACATTTCTCTATGATAATTGTTTAGTTCACCTTTGTGTTATAAATTTAATTATTAATTAAATTTCCTTCATTTGTACCAAAAAAATTGTCTTTTTATTCATGAATCTCTTGATATGTTAACATTTTTATCTTTATGCTAAGGTATTACACTGCTTACTTGGCGTCTTAAAGTTACCTGTACTTATACTTATTATAAGAATTAGCGAATCAATGTAGATATATGTACAATTTTGCGATTTTGGTAAAAAAGTCATTAGCGCATACCAATTTTGATAACTTATATAAAATAGAAAATGTTTGATCTAAAGTTAAAGTAAATAAAAATTAAAGTTTCTTATTTTGGATTTTGAGATATTGAGCGTTAAAAAATATATTTCTAAAATTTTAAAAATTAACCTTTATTCCTAACTCTTATTAATTAGATAAAAAGTAACAAAATCACAAATATTTTTACGTCTTATTCTTTACATCTCAACCTTTTACATGCTGATCATTTGTTATTGTCACGTCATGACCTACTAAAATTTTGTGAAAAAAAAAATTTTGGCAGCCAATTTAAAATCAAATAACAAGTGTAATACATGGTTAAAAAGATAATTTTATGGCGGATCAGGAAGGCTAAAAATATATACAGGGTGCTATTTATAATTGTAAATTTAGGGTTACTTCCGATTAAACAGGAAGTAAAAAATTGGTTTTATTTAGTCATTAATTGCGTGTCCTTATGACATGTGCATCACCCAAATTTTAAAAGTTATTTTTAATAAATAAAAAGTTTTGGGCTGTTGCATGTCCCCTGTGTCACCCGGTATAACCCTCTGCTACGTACCCCAGTAAAAAGACCAGATACGAAAAACGTGGCGGTACGGTCAGCGTCCCCCACTATAATGGTCCCTTAACGGCCGATTTTATACGGGAGCCTTTCTCGCGTGCGTTGAACTGTTTAGTTTACTAGTTACTGTGAAACGAGGCTATGCGGGCGTAAAAAGTCGTTTTAATATATTTATCATTTTCGACTTTTATAACATGACAGGTTATAAGTCATATGTAGATGCTGTACATCTAATAATAAAAAATAACTTTTTTCCTTCCAAGTGACTCTATAAGGTAAGTTGGATTTATTTTTCAGATTCAAAAATCACAATAGAATTTTTAGACGTGACTTGGCTTCGTGCTGCTATAATAATCACACTTTCAAATTATAATGCCTTAAAATTGTCAGAACTTTAAAAAAAAAAAAATAATTATGAATTTGTAAGGGTGAGCAATTGAGAATTTTAATATTTAAACATTGGTATTTCTATCATAATACCGTTGTAAGATTTAATATTACAGTATTGGTATTTCCACTATTATATGATTTATTGGAATATTTAGTTAAATAAAAAAATTCCTGCTGTGCCTAAGTTATTATTTGGATGCTTGAAAAAAAATATGGGTGCCCGAAAAGTATGGACTGGGTCAAATATCTCGAGAACGAAAGGTTGGATTTCCAAGATTGCAACTAAACTTTGTTTTTGACACAATTTCTATCTAATTCTTATGTAAAAACCACCCCCGCCCCTCTTAAGGGGTGAACAAAATGTTTTTATAATTTTAAATAGAACCCCCTATTTTCTTGCATTTTCGGATTCCTCAAAATTCTGTGTCTGGCCCCCCAATTTTCACCCCCCAAACCCCCCCGCCACCCCTTCACAGGGGATGAAAAAAACGAAAAAAAATTTAAAAAAAAATAAAACTAAAACTGAACAGTTTAAATATTTAATTAAATCCTGAGAATAGACATGTAACCCACCTCAAATTTCCCCCTCGCCACCCCCTCCGGGGGATAAACAAATTAATAAAACAAAATTGAAACTGAACCTTCTAAACAATTAAATCCTAATAAAAATAAACTTTTTTTTTATTGCAATATTATTTTCTTAATTTTTCATCCCCCTTTGAAAGGGTGGCAAGGTTTGAAGGGTAAAATTTAGATCGGGTAATATTTTTCTGATAATATGTTTATTTTAATTATGGATTTAATTAAAATTTAGAATGTTCAGTTATATTTTTGTTTAAATAATTTTTGTTACCCCCTGTGGAGGGTGGCGGGGGGGAAATTTGAGATTGGGTAACATGTTTTGTACAGGTTTATTTTTATTGCTTTAATTAAATATTTAAACTGTTCAGATTTAGTTTTATTTTTTAACTTTTTTTTTGTTTTTTATCCCCTGGAAGGGGTGGCGTGGAGTTGGGGGTGAAAATTGGGGGCCAATGCATGCAAAAAAATAGGGGTTTCTATTTAAAATTATAAAAACCCTTCTTCACCCCTTAAGAGGAGTGGGGGTGGTTTTGACATCAAATTAAGACGATTGTGTCAAAAACAATTCAGTTAATCTTAAAAACCCTTTATTCTCAAATTTGACCCAGTACGACTTTTCGGACACCCTGTATTTTAATATTAAACCGTCATATTAATACTGAACTTAAAAATAGTCATTATTAATTTGAATACCTTTTAATTTTGACAGATTCGTGCAATACGTTCCTGTCTTTAAAAATAAAAAGTCTGATTTTCAGTAGTGCAGGTAGCCCGGCCAAAAAAAATGCCTCTGGCTACCGATGCCTTTGTGTGTTGCTCATGAATTCAATCGGCCGACCCGGCTTTCACATCTGGTTTAGTTAAATCTGTGACTTCCAAACTTCCATCCCCTTCTCTGAATTGTAGTAAGATTACCCAGAGTTCGCCAACATGCTGCGAGGAACGTCAAACTTGTCCGTTAAAAATGAAAATCAGGCAAATTTAGAAATTTTGCCATTTGGGCAGGTATTGTACCAAATATTTTAATTCCAACTGGAGTTATGGCATATATTTATTCCTAAAGCATCTTATAAAAACTCTTGAATGATGAATATTTACTGAACGAAGGGCTATATACTTTTTATAATAGTTCATATTCAAGGTACCACTAATACATTTACTTGTGTCTGGTATATGCACAATTAGTGAAGTTTCCAAAACGTCAATGTTATAAGTGTCAAATTATACAGTTCTTCTCGACGACAGGCTCCGAATACACTGAAAATTGCGGCTACTTTTTGCATAAGATATATTTTATCCGAGGCTTCTGCGAGATATGTTCTCTTGTCAATATTTTAGACTTTTTCGATTGATATTCTTCACGCTTTCACTTTAAAAAGGCAACTAGTTTGATATCGCTTCGTCCTAATGTTTATGTTCATCATCGCCTTCGAATAATTTGACCAAAGCGTGGACAATTTCCAAATTTTGGACTTTTTTTCAAAGTACGCAAAGAGTTTCACTGGCATTCTTGCCACTAACATTTTTCTGATCATACCATTTTAAGATACGATCGTATGTAAATATGTATTGTTGCTGTAACTTACTAGACAATAATTTAAAAGTAGCTTTATTGGCAGCTTTTTCAAATTCCACCGGGAGAAATTCATTTTATTGATCACTTTTCATTGAACAAGAATTCGCGATTATTTGACGTTACTTGTCAACAAAGACAAATCAATAAATTTAATTCGATTTTTTTTACCTTTGCAACTTATTTTATAGATAAATTAGTTGAAATTAGATTTTAAAAATAATAATAATGTCGACAAGAAAAAAAAACACTTATTTGGACTTTTAATGGTGTTTGTAGAAAAAATAGTGTATGATATACGTGCTAAAAGTGATTTTATTTTGTTCAAAGGCATGGAACACTCCGTCTTCGGTGTTGTGTTCTAAACTTCCCTTCTTACAAAATTAAATGTCACTTTTAACTATTAAATTGGTACATCCTATTTTTTTTTGTCGTTCTCAAAGACTGTCCTGTTATTCCAGAAAAATATTAGATATACGAATTAATTTTATCAATAGTTCATTACATGAACATACACACACACCTTAATAAGCCTCACACAATATATTTTAATCAAGATAATAGGTTATACAAATTTTATATTATTTTGTAAGAGCGTGTGAAAATCAATAGGCGAGTATACGGTTGGTAAATACAATTGAAAAGCATTCAACGGCCTTTTATCATTCAAATATGTATAAAACAAAGAAAAGCGTTTGTCGGTCATATTTACTCAAGCAATTTAATGCCACAGTTTGTATCGATATCAATCGTAATATTTTCCAGTGGCGTAACAAGGTCCCAGGTGCGTAGGTATATTATTTTTAGTAAGCGCGGTAACGCCAAATTCTTAAAAACATAATAATACACCCTCTTGTTACGCAATGACATTGTTTTTACTTTTAGTCATTTGCAAGGTAGCGAAAAAGTTTATTAATTTCCAAATTTTAAACGATCAGATGCGGGTTTGACAAACTGCCGCCCAAATCATTAGGTATGTAAAAACAATAGCCGAGTTGCACTTTAAAAATAAGGATTAGCCTAAATAAAATTTTAAGTTAATAAATAATTACCTGGTTTGACCAAAACAGGGCGGAATTATTGCGGCCCGTAATAAATATCATATTGAAAGTTATTTAAATTTTTTTAACTTCTACGTAGGGATAATTCATACAAATTCAAAAGCTCTCAGTTCTGGTCGGTAATGGTTGGTTCTGGTTAGTTCAAGCGGCTTTTTATTTTTCGCAATTATATTTCAGACGTGGTAAATTAATATTTCAAACGTAATAAATATCAAATTAAATATAATTAAAATTTTGTTAATAACTTTTACGTAGGGATAATTTAGACAAATTCAGAAGCCCTAAGTTCTGGTCGTTCATGATTAGTTTTGTTAATTTAAAGCGGCTTTTTTCCCAATTATATTTCAGACCTGATAAATCACTAAAAGTAAGAACAGTAAACTTTTCTGTTTATGCCGCAATTCTGCCATGGCCTGATCAAATTAAATTTATTCCAAGAATTTTTGGGTCAAATTTTGCCATAGATAAAGTGGGATAGAGTTTATACCTACCTATTTGGGCCGTAATTTAAATATACCAATCAGATGAACAGAAGATCCACAGCAGATCTTCTATGTTTAACCTAACTGGAACAAGTCCCTTGAGACCGACAGTCAGCGCTGACATCGGTCAAACGTAGCTATTTTGGGTAAAAGTATGATTAACTACAGTGCAATCGCTAGCTGCTACCCTCTGCATGTGTTGATCATATTTTACTAAAACTAAAGGGGACCGGCGGTACCTGACATCGGTCAAACGTAGCTTTATTATTGTAAATGTATGATAACACAGCGCATCTCGCCTGCAGTCTATCAGCTCTGCATTGTGTTATCCGTTTTCATTAAAATACTAGTTGGACCGATGTCAGCAGTCATCGATTAACACTAAATCCACCCTGAGGCTGGATTTAGAGCAAACCAGTCTTTAAGCCTGATTTGGAATACAAGAGCACGTAAAGGCTTTAGCAAATACTGAGCCACCAGAAATATTATCCAGTTTAATGCCTCAAAAACTGAATTGTGCTCGCTAAAGCAAAAAAGTCTACCAAAACTTATCATTTATTTTTAAGCGGGCAAGTTCTGCAGAACGGGCGATAACTATTCGGGCACAGCAGTTAAATAATAAGTAAATGTTATTAACGGATTTTTGGATGGTCATTAAACATCTATGAATGATAATAAACCCTTTTAATAAAAAAAGACCAAATTAATTTTAAAATAATATTTATTAGGTAAATTCTATAAAAATACATTTAAAAAAAAATTAATACTATACCTAAGAATACAGAAAATAGAACCCTTTGACCTGGTGAGCGTTACGTTGAAAAACGATCTTACAGCCCGATGACATTCGTTTACATTATGCGATTTATTTACTGTTTTGGTAATTTTAACGAATCGGTGCAAACAAAATGTTCATACAGGACTGTTGTTCCTTTATTTCGTATCGGATTTTGAGTTTTCGAGTTAAATTTAATTTAGTTTATTGCAAAACCAACGTAAATACGTTTATAATTTTGTATTGGTATCATCAAAAAGGCGTTCATCGAACTAGCGAAAATTTCTACCGTATTAGCCGCGGTAACAATTCGTTTTAAGTGACAGGAATAAAACGTCATAATCAAAGTCATAAAGGCAATGGTAAATACCAATTTTTTTTGGTTTTTAATTGGTTAAACATCTAATTTTTATTAATCAACTCACATCAATCGGTACGAAAACCATCATTTCTAAACACTTCAGTGTCTATAGGTTGCCTCTCGGATTTCGGTGACAAAACCAAATGCCAATCACTATTAAAGCGGCGAAAATGAAGTAAGATTTTGCAGACGTACAGTGTAAACATGCACATTTAATGTAAGCTTCACTCCAAAACACGGTAAAAAACGATTCGATAAATTAGCAGAATCGGTGTTGTATGAACAGGCAGTTAATTAACACAAACATATTATTAATATTCATACCACAGCAGCAGCAGCTTGAATTTCTTTTTTGGCCCAAAAAGTCAGGCACATTTCTCATCTGTATACTCTATATGTATTCAAAATCAGCTTGGAATAATATTCCCATGTTTCTAGAATAGCGTCTTCCGCAACTCTTGGCATTTTTAATTTTATTTAAAGAAGGACCGTTCGCCATAATAATGACCCCATTCGTAGAACAAAGCATTATATTCTTGCCCACCGAGGGGTTGTAGGGGACACGTCGCTTTTTAAATAAGTATTTTCACGACTTTTGACTAGGAGGAATCAGCCAGTGGATATTATTTTCCTCCTATATAGTGGGCCCCATAAAATAACAAGAAGAACCACTTTCATGCATCCTGGAGAAGCCCCCAACTTCCCATCTTTTAGTACCTTCATCCCCCTTCATCGAGCGTCGAGACGTGGAACCTTCAGCCTGCAGAAGACTTCTTACCCTCCAAATATTCCAATCTTTAAGTTACCCCTTAATAAACTGCCTCTTACTTTACTTAAGACACCCACGGTAAGTTAGTACTTCGGCTTTAAGCCTTTGTAGACAGTTCCAAAATAAAAAAAATCCTTCTTCTTCATTAATAGACCCCTTGCGTAAAGTTTATTTTTATCTAAAAACATATCAATATTAAAGAAATTTGTCCAAATAGCATTTAAAAAAATATATATATTTTCGCCCTAATTAGGACTTAAGGTTCTCGTCTGTACCTTTCAATTTGACGTCAGACAAAATGACTTTTAACGACATAAGTTCTGCCAAGTGCCAAATATTAGTTTTTTTTGCTCCGTTAATTTATTTCATTTATAGCAAAAACTAAAAATCCATCGCGTTCCTTTATTCCGATTTTAGATCAATTGACTTAATGTTAAATAATTATTTAACATAATAAATGTAAATCTGTTGCAATTACCACAAAAAATTACATTTCAAAGAAAACAGGTTGAAACTCTAAAATCTGTTCATTACCCTTTGAAAACACTTGATAAGTAAGGAATTATGATTACCGACTTTTTGAATCAATGCAATACATATTTTATAGTTTATAGTAATATACTATTTTTATAAACAAATATAAATGGCACCTATTCACTGATTAAAAATCCAAACTGTTTTAATATCCCGATTACCTTCGCTTAATATTCTATTTACTCCTCGCTCATCCGAGATGTACTATCGGAACTTAGCTGCAGTGGCCTTTGTCGATTAGGCATTATTTCGCGCCATCATTTTGTATTTAAATTTTAAATGCTTTTAGCTAAGTTATAAAGACATTTTTGCAGAAGTGGTTTATAGGTATAAAAGGATATTTTTTGCCTTATAAAAATATCTGCAAGGTGCCTATATGGGACGCACACTATACTATATGGTTTTTAAATATTAACCAAGTTTTTTTATTAAACTTTTCAGAAACAAAATTATGGTATTTCATCTTCACAAACAATATTAATCATTTATGCACCGGGGTGTTAGATGCTTTTCCTGCAAGAAGCGGGGTGAATTCCCAGAAGCGGCCGCTGAACCGGAGACCTTGGCGGCGAGTCACGGCGGAGCGGACGACGGCCCTGCTGTGGCCGGCCGATCTTCTGGCTGACGTCGCAGGCCGCGACTTACGATCCTGCTGGGACTACGATCGCGATAGGCCGGAATAATATCCGGTGGATTCGAATTTCAAATTAAAAAGTTTTCAATCTGACTGAACCTAAGTTTCGAAGGTCATAATTGTTAGAATTTAAAATGCTGGCAGGAATTTATTTATTAAACAAAGAAAATTGCTACATTTTTGGCCGAGTAACGATCGCGTTGTTAAAGTTAGCAATGGACTTAACAATGTCTTAAATTTAACAAAGAGGTACAAATAAAAATCTTGGCAACAGGGAATAACTTTTTAAATTTTAACTATTTGTCAAAACAAAAGTTTAGTTTGGGATTTTGCGTTAATTTTTTTTAAATTAAGCTTTACAGTAGATAGCTCGGGACTTATCCAGCAAAACTTTTTTAAATTTGATTTTTAACAAATTCTTTAATATAACTCATGCTTATTACATTTTATTGATAAATTAAGGTAGTATTACATCTAAAGTAGACGTGTCCAAAGCTATAAGCCGTTAGAAACCCGCTGTGGTATATTTCCGATTCGCCCCAATGCCTAGTTCGAAATCTAAGTCAAACCCAGTCCAGGGTGTAAAATTTGATCCAAGAATTTTGCATCTTATTTAAAAGATGTTCTTGCTTTCAGAAACAGGAAACAGCGCATATACATATAATAATTTTTTTCTGCTCCTATATTAGTAAGAACCTAATTACACACCGTCTACTTTATCAGTAAATCTCTAATTACAAACACTATACTGTAAGAAGCCAAACTGTGGTAAGGGCAGTTACGTAAATATATATATATATATATATATATTACGTAACAGTTATCAATCGCATTAGCCGAGCCCCCAAAATATTGAAATACTTTTCAATAGATTTTACTAAAACTTGGCTATGAAACAAATACCATCGCCTTGACAACGCAAATGTTTGTATTATTATTTGTATTGTTACTTAAAGCTTTACATATAAATCTTCTTGCTTTATTTATAAAAAAACTAAACATAAAGTCGTAGAAAAAGTATAGTACACAACTCTGAGTGGTAAGCCCATTACACACTTTCAATTACGGTACTCGCTACGCTCGTACCGTAATTTTCGAAATCGTGTTAATGGAGATGTATTCTACTCTCGGTATGTAATATACTATTACACGCATGCTAGAGTGAGTTTTTAGTCAAGCATTTATAGGGTTTGGAGTAGCCCAAGATCGTTTTCACACTGGTTCCGTGATATAAAGTGCCATGCACATTAATTAACATGTTTGATTGTTAAACTTTTTGGAGCAGACCATGCTCTAAGGCGCGGAAAAAAATTTATTACTGAAAAGTATGGATTGTAATGGCCCTTAAATTGCACTGAATTAAGATGGCGCTGGTGTTCCCAAGGACCGTTTTAAACCAATAACCTCGGTGGTTCTCATTGGTTTACAACATACCCTTCGCTACACCAGCGCCTCTTTATTTAGTGCTATTTTGGGGCCACTTTTTGAGTCAAACAGCCATAAGAGATGGTGCTCCTTTATCTTTCTACCCTCCATACTAGAAAGCTACTCAGCAACCTTTAAGCATATATTGCTAGAGGCAGTCTAGCAACTTGGTTTTGCGAACAATGTGCGTAAGAGAGAAATTAGAATAGGAGTAAAACATTTCTCTCTCGCTTTATGTCCTGATTAGTCGGCGGAGAATGGTATATATTATGCCGACCAATCAGCATCTGAGCGGGATATATACTGCTAAAATCAAAGTATAACTTCTCTCTCTGCCTTACGTGCTGAGTAGTCGACGTATTTTTTTTAGCACTTTGTCTACTCTAGATGTTATTCTACCTGAATGTTAAAGGAAGTAGTACAGTAGAAAAATGTTGAAGAAAAGATTATTTATTAGAAGTTTTGCCTCATTTGAGCTATTTATCGAACTGCTTGTTTTTGAAGAAAATATATAAAATGACTTTGTTAGATTACCAAACCTATTTTTTATATATTCTAAGCAAGGTTATTATTTGTTTCTATATGTTAAAATAATTTTTAAAATAAAATTTCAAACTAAATTATTTATTTTCATCCAGTTGCCTTAAAATATGCTACGTTGTTTCATTTTTCACTCTTTGTCAAATTTAACAAAACCAACTAAAAATCTCGACCTTCTAAAGTATTTAGATCTAAAATTAAACTAAGTTCTCTCCACAATTTTATTCTGCTGTTGTTTGACCCGGCAAGTTTTTTACTGATCCATTTGAATCAACAAAAAAAGTTGTATATCAATAAAAAAAGAGGCAAACAATGAACTTAAACTGGTTACTTACTTCCTAACAGAACATGGCCATTGGAGGTATCACCTCAAAAAAATGGGAAAGACTGAGGATGAACAATGTCGGTTTTGTCATGAAGCAAACGAAATTGCGAAACACATTCTCCGTGAATGCAGACAACTGACCCGACAACGGCTTAAATACCTCGAAGGGGTATATCTTACTCCTAGAGATATTATTCAGCTGAACTTTGCTAAAGGAATAGGAATTACCAGGACACTAAACAACGAAGGGTATTCACAAAAGATCTCTTTAGGTCGAAGTGAAGGAGGACTACACTAGAGCCTAGCGACCCCGTTCATTACATTACAATACAATAGAGAGAGAGAGGCCAAGATTTTTTGATAGGAACTGGCCCCTTCTCCCACATAAGTGTTTGTGGTGGGATTTATTTATCAGAAAATTTGTATTTAATAACGCAGAAGTCACACCGACTGTTTCCAAATAAGCGAAGAGTAAACAGATCTTTTTTGTGCCTGTCTCAAGAGTTGTTTTGTCAACATGCTATTGCTAAATACCTATGTAAGAAGACAGTTGTTCAGACTGATTTGTATTTTTCATATTGACTTTGGCCTGTACATTCAATAGTGGTCTCTTTCCAAAATTCATAATTTATCTATTATAAGTTTTCTTACAGTTCACACAATATCTCACGAGTACCAACGAGTTAAACGCGAGTTTGGACATGTAGGTGAATAAATTTTAAAAACGATAAAATATTTAGATATTTAGTTTTGACATCAGCAAACAAGTATTTATTTATCATTTAAACAAATCGAAAATATCTGATTAGGGTTAGTGACTCAGTTACAGGGGTAATTAATCCTAAACCTCTTAAACCTGTTTTTTTACCTAGTTAGGTGTGGCGCAATTGATATATAAATAAATTTATTGATAAAATTTACAAAATATTGCACCACAATTACTGCAACCTAAGCATGACGCAACTTTTTATATAAAATGCCTAAAAATCACGTTGCCGATGGAAGCCTAATTTTAACCATTGCTAATTTTTTAAGACTCCCTACGCTGTTTTTACAGTTTGAGATATTTCTTGCGTGAAATTTCTCTTGCTCCAGTTTTTCTTGCATTATTTAATTAAAAACTTTTACAGTTTAAAATTTATTGGTACAATTGACAATAAGGTTTACCTACTTCCTAAAATTCGTAAACGGTTTATTTAATAATTAAATAGCAAAATTTCTGTTATTTATAAATATATTTTAATTAATTCCTGACGCTCTGCTGAGTTAGGATGATGGTATAGTATCAAAATATTTTAAAGTTGTTACCTTAATCACGAAAATAATCAATAAAATAGCGAAAAAGTGTGTGCAGATGAAAATATTGCAGCAAGAGAAATTACATGCAAGATATATTTCTGTAACGACAGTTTTATACACAGTTTTTAGGCAAAAATGTTGTAAACTGTAAATTAAAACGGACACAAGAACTTCCTCAATTCAAATTTATATCTAATTTTTTACAAGATAACCGGAAATTTCTTTTTTGATAAGGTAACCTAACTTCATTCATCTAAAATTCAGTTTTTTACTAAAAATATTTTAAAGCATCGTTTTTAATCCGCATTTAAACCTTACAAATGAAAAACTTTTTTTTTTAATTATTTACTTGGCAATATCAAAATTTTTTGATCTTAAAGCTGCCATCCGTACGGGATTCCACTGATTAAGAGACTGCAACTTTTTTTTTTAAGTTCTCGAAAAAATATGTTGTTTTTTCTTTATTTGTTATAACGTAACAACAAGGTTTAGAAATGACTATTTATCTTAAACATACAAAATAAAAAAATAAACAGTTAAACGTTTTCTTCCTACTTAGACTCTTAATATTCAAATTGAAATAATCCGAAAAACTACACCATACATAATAGTCCAGTAAATGAAGGGACATAGGGACAAAGCTGTAAATAAATCAGTACAGTGTTAACTTGTGGCGCAATTCTTAGGTATTCGGGGATGCTTTCGAGTGATAAAAAGTTTATCAACATTAACAGGTGGGAAAGGGCTAAAAATGGCCCCTTTAGGCACGAAAAATGGGTTTTCCCCTAATGTCTGCCAAAATATGCGAATTGGAGAATTTTTGTTTGTACAAAAAATGAAGATCGTTTTGTTATTTAAAAAAATGGTCTTTATATTTTTTTAAAAATCGATAGTTTTCGAGATAACGGGACCCAAAAGTCCTCTCATTTCAGCTGCCGCTCTACCGCTAGAATGCCGCTATCTTCATGGATTCACTTATAAGCGGGCGGACGAATTGTTCCATTACTCGGCCAATAATGTACATTTTTTAATCATTTAAAGTTCATCGCAATAGGGAAACCCGTACTTATTATTGCATATGAGTTTGGATCCATTCTGATTTTTCTGAAATATTTAAAAAAGCGGTCGAAGTTTTTTTGTCACAATATTTTGAGAGTATCTCGTTAATTTATTGATATTTTTTTTAAAAAGGTTTGTTATTAATATTTCTTTTTTATTATAAGACCTTGGCAAGTGTTTAATGATCCTAAAAAATTTCCTTAACCATCTTTCTTGCGTTTTGATAAAAAACTGTTTTGCCCATCTGCATTTTTTAGCCGTTTCCGGAGTTCTAGAAATCTGCAGAATGAACGCGAATCAAAAACTCGTCATCTATTGAAATGCTTTTCAATGCACATCATTTAAAAGCTTAGAGTGTCTAGTTTCTAAATGTATTTTTTTCTTTTTAATAAAGTCCAATAATTTTTCAAAATACAGGGAAATTTATCTCAGCAGTGACTCGCGGTGAGAAACTACCACATATAACCAGTGTGGAATATTATGGATTTTTCGACTGCCGTTTTTTGCGAAAAATATTGGTGTTGTGAAAAAAATAGTAGAGACCTTTTTTGTAGATTTCGAGGTGATCTTTATTTTTGGTCTGAACAAAAATTCTCTATTTCGCATATTTTGGCAGATATTCGCGAAAAACTCATTTTTGGGACTTTGGGGGGCCATTTTCAGAGGGTTTCCACGTCGAAATCGTGATAAATCTTTTTTCACTCGAAAGCATCTGCGAGGACCTAAGAAATGCGCCGAAAATGAAATCTGTACAGATTTATTTACAGCTCTGTGTACTTTCAGGTCTTCAGTTACTGGACTGGATGCATTTTTAACTTATTTATTTTTACGAGTACCTAGTTTTTAGTTAATAGAGATATATTCTAAATTTACGCTAGGTCCTTACACTGCGTTACAGCTGCAGCGGGCATACTGATCGAATATTACGTAAAATGGTGAAATATTATTAACAGTAAACTACTTATAAGTCAATCATACACTATACCAGATGTCCCGAAATTAAAAAACAATAAGGTGTATTTTAAAAATTTCCCTAAACTGTTCCCAGTGTCCTGACAATATCGAGATGTATAGAGACTACGGAATTTTATAACTCTAGCCCTACTGACATTTTTTAGGTTATGTGTAGGAACGCATTGTCTGTGCTAATGTTAAGAAACCCTGTAAAAATATGTCTGCTTGTTGATCAAGTTTGGAATTGCTATTTTGTGGTCGAATAAAAAATACTTTTTATATTTACAGACCATAACTACTATCCCATCCTTAATACCGTTTTAAAAATGTATTCATCAAATTTATTACATTCTCTAAATTCGTCATTGACCTAATAGACCTAAAAAACAAATCGAAACAAATATTTCATATGTCATTTTATACAGGGTGTAAAAAGTATCATGCTCATCATTTTAATGGGTGATAGTGGAGCTCAAAATAAGTCAAAAAGTGTATATGACATATGTGTATAAACTTGACAGATTTTTGTCTAAACGATGTAAAAGTCATGGACATTAAAAACAGTTATTTATGTAAACCGTAACAACTGCAAACTTTTGTCTTAATCGCTTATTAGTAGATTCATTTTATAAAAAAATTAACTAAATTTTAAATTCTTAGTCTACAAATAAACAACAATAAATATTTTTTCAACAATTGTTCTCCCAGTTAAAAATTTAAAAGACAATTGGCAAGAGAGCTATCTTTGTGCGTAAAGTCAGTTGTCCAAAGAAGCTCACCGATCCTGCCACGATATTTTTGTTTGTTTTTAAATCGGGAAAATATGCCGATATGTTTTAAATCCAAGACAAACGTATTGCAAGTGTACCATAGAGTGATGAAAACTGAATGTGCGACCGAGAAATCTTATTCTTTAAACAAAACAAAAAAGTGCTGTTTTTAAACATAATAATTTGTGTTCTTAAAATGAATATTAAGCATATTCTTGTGGTAAATACAATTATTTTATAATTACAAATAAAAATCAAACAATAATTAATTGTTTTTTATTTAAATTTAATATCAAAATAAATTGCAGGACGTAATTTTTATTATTTGTATGTAAATGAACATCTTCTTAAAAAAGTGTAAACATGCAAAAACACAAAAAACGTTCGAAGTTGAGACTCGCTTTGATGAAACAGGCGCGGTGTTGCCAACTTTTTTAAACTTTGAATTGCCGTATTTCGAAAACAATAATTTTACATTTTGACTCATATGTTCTTGGCCTTTTCGACTTGTTTTGAGCTCCACTATTGCCCATTAAAATCGTGAGCATCATACTTTTTACACCCTGTATATTATATGGCACTCACATGGCGTAATTGTCCAATTCATGAACTGAATGTCGAGTTGCTGAAGTGAAACCAGATAGTGTAATAATATTTTATTTCACCATCTGGACAATATTTTTGTCCAGTTCATGAAATGTATATACCATTTTTCCACTTGGTGAAACGAGACGGTATTACAGCATCTGGACACAAAAATCATCCAGTTCCTGTATTGTATATTTGGCATTTATCTAATTACTGTAATACAATACAATGACCCAACATTTTTGGTTAGTTGTGGTTAATTGTGATTAGTTTTTTCGTGTAATGATAATCAAGAAGCGTATTCAAATTATCTTTGATATTAAACATTTTTGTTTAAGTAGTTCAATATATTGTTCATGCCATTCAAAACAACGATGATTGATTGTTTCACTAAGTGGACAAATGCCAAATATACACTACAGAAACGGGATGATTTTTGTGTCCAGATGATGTAATATAGTCTCGCTTCTCTAAGTGAAAAAATTACATATTATTTTATGAACTGGACATAAAAATTGTACAAATAGTGAAATAAAATATTATTACACTATTTGGTTCCTCTTCACGAACTGAACATCCATTTCACGAAATGGACAACTACGCCAAGTGGTTGCGACATAAATACTCTTATTGTTTATTTTTTATCAAAGTTTTAAAATTATTATAAACAAAGGATAAAATTTTTAAAATTTTTATGGCGTTAAGTTTGTATATAAAAAGGGCTCCACAAAGCGAACAATTTTACGACAATTATTTAAACTTTTTTTTAATGTACAATGAAGACGAAATTTTGAAATTATTTTGTTAATTAACAATTGTCTAACTAGTTTAAAAATTAATTTTAAGTTATATTTTTAACGGGAATAAATTCTTTAAAATTCTGAACACGTCATAGTTTTTAAAATTTTTTAATTAATATTTAATACCTTAAAAAGAATTATTTAATTTAACCTACTCGGTTGAGCGCCCAACCTAAAATGTCGGGCGGAGGCCCATTCTTCAGAATTAAATTAAAATTATAAATAATGGAGATAAAGTTTCGAAAGTTGGATCTTTTTTTGAAAATGTCCTTCTGTTCGAGGATCTTTTTTGCAATTTTCGCAATCTCTTATGGTTTTTGAGTTGTCATCACAAATCAAAAGGGCTTCTTTTTTTTTTTGTAAATAACAATTAATATTTTATTTTCATTGGCAGAAAAAATCCTTAAAAGCCTTTCTCAAATTTGCAATTTCGCGTCGAATAAGCTATTACCAATATTTTTCGAAGCCTTCTAAGCATTTTTCGCAGGAAGGAACCTTCGCGACTAGATTTAACGAGGATAAAGAAATTAAGGTATTTTACTTTTGAAATAAACGCATGAAAATGACACTTTCGACCGCTGAAAGAGGCATTGGGCGGTTTTAAATCTTAAGACGATGATGATGTTACCGAGTTTTGCATGAAAGCACGAGATCTTTGTAGATTTATTGACATCAATCCAATTGTCTTACACACTTTTCTGAATTTCCATAAAAAAATTGGTGGAAAGTACGGTCTAACCCTATATTGGGTTAAAAGAAACTTTCAAATTAGGTTAATTTACTTAAATTTAAATAAAATAATCTAGTGTAACATCCGCTTTTCTATTCAGAAACGTGTAAACACTTGATGAAATTTTTAAGCCCGTTAAACCCTTAGTGAGCCTCCGTCAGTAAATAACATATTAATAGGTTTTTATTGATTTTCATTATCAAGTAAAATGATAACTAAAAAACATATATTCGGTGCATTATACTACAAAAATTATTGAACTATCCAATAATTCCAATGTATATTTAGAGGCTCTTTTAGGTGGGCTGATTACCCAACTATTTTTGCAAAAAAGATAAAAAATCATTATCTTGAATAAAAGTATTACTACGCTGTTGGGGAAGAAAAAAAATAATTTTAAGTACTAGATTTCACATGGTTGACGTATGGTCTAGTTGCATTTTATAATAATTTATCGCAGGAAAAAATATTGAGAAACAATCTACGCAGTGGGACGTCTACGTGTCTATTCAAATTAAGATCCCGCCATTGGCAACTTTGTTATTTGTCAAAATACAAAATTTATTAAATTAGCAGGCTAGGACCATTTTTTACATCCTTAAAAATTAAAGAATGCCACAAACAATTACCAATCATGTTTCCGAGTTTAATAGTAAAAGTGCGCTTTTTAAATAGAACACCCTGTATATTGTATCATCATTAAAAATATTTTTTAAAAAACCTAAAAAAATACTATATTTAATGTGCCTATGTTTAATAGTGCCGGAAATATCAGAGCCCAAATCTGAAAAATAACTTTTAATTTTCATAAAAGCTTGTATAAGCTAAGCTTTATTTCCAAGTAAGCTACAAGCTTACTTGGAAATTAAAGTATTTTTTAAAGTGATGATTGCGCACATTTCTAAAACTAATAAATATTCTATTTTTTTTGCCAAATTAAACAATATTGTATTTTCACCAATAGCAAAGCTACCCCTAGCGAATAACCTTGTAGATGTATTTTATGCGATGTCATAAATGGTAAGACATAACATAAAAAAAAAAATCTTCTTAAATATGTATAATACTAAGTTTCTTATTGATACAACTACCTGAAAAAGATCATCAAGATCTCGGAAAAAACAGCCTCTTGCATTTGCTTTATTCTAATTTATTATTATGATTCCGCAAATTTATTATATCAAATCTTTAGCGTTTTAAGTACTATTAATGTACGATTTATTTATTGACGATACCTTACAATAAGAATGTGTTTTTAATCGGGAATATTTTCCTGTACGTTGTAAACTTTTACCTGAATTTTTGCCTATCCAATAAAAAATATTTTTACCAGGATATGTTACAAACGTATATTCAGAAACAGGATGCGATATCCTGAACATATATAGCGACTTGCAAAACTCTATCAATGTTAATTAATAAAGTAGGTCTAAGTTTGGATAATGTTTAGGATATAATGAATGGTATATTGAAAGCTAAAACATCGAGTGGTCCTGGTGGTTTTCCACGATTTTACTAAAGACTTCGATTTGTGCCTTAGCCAAGCCACTTTACATCCTTTTTAGGTTGTCATTACAGTCTGGTCTTTTCCTGGATTGTAAATATGTTCTATAGTTTTGTGGCGTATATATGTTTTGATGCATTTTCTTTTGGAGTACTTGCTTGGAAATTTTCTAGAAAATTGTAACGAAATGGTCTATGGTCAAGTACTCCCAAAGAAAATACATTAAAACTTTTTCCTGGATATCTAAAAAAGTTTTTTTCATTATCTCGATAACTAAGGCGGAATCGGAGGGATGTTAGGAACTTCAAAGACATCTGTGTACAGTCGGCAATACCCAAGCTTTTTAGTGTAACAAGGTGGCATGGAAATTTAAGGATGTGATTATTGATGGGCAACACTGTATAGTCTCCATTCTTCTGACTAACCAAGTCGGTCTGTTGAGTGTCTTTGAATAAAGATTTTAAATGGATGCTTTATACAGATTTTTTAAAAAAATCGTCAAGGTTACTCATACTATGGTGGAGGCTAAGTTGGAGTGCTTAGATAATTCTGGGCACATGCCAGCATAGCTGGGCAGTTTTGGCAAGAACATTTGATGTCATATCAGGGGTATCGCGGTGCTCGCACTGTGGTTTTTTATAAAATTTGTCAATGATATTAGAAAGTTTTTATTTAAAATAAAATTTGTTTGCTCAGACCTTAGGATCTTTAAGATTTCTAACGTTTCTAACTAAGCTAAACTGCGTAATTATTTACACAGTGGTCAACGCTTGCTTTTTAAAATAACTAATTTTTTATGATTCTGATATAAATGGTCAAAGTCTACAGGGTGTAATAGGACCCAGAATTAGGGGACTTAAATTTACCCCTTTAACTCGTTTACTTATTAAAAATTATTTTTTTATGTTTTAGGAATTTTTTTTTAAATAAAAAAATAAAATT